>WJBH02000356.1:0-11026 GCA_013167095.2 Daphnia sinensis | reverse complement strand
GTATAGTGCATTCATATACAGATAGTGTATTCAATCTGTATACAGTAAAGTGCATTCATATACACATAGTGTATTAAATCTGTATACAGTATCATACCATGAGTTTTATTTGTGTACAGGCTATATCTATATACCTTCATGCAAACAGGTTCAAAACCAATAGCTATACTTCTACATGTATACAGTATAGTGCATTCATATACAGATAGTGTATTCAATCTGTATACAGTATAGTGCATTCATATACACATAGTGTATTCAATCTGTATACAGTATAGTGCATCTATGCACAGAGTGTATTCAATCTGTATACAGTATAGTGCATTCATATATACATAGTGTATTCAATCTGTATACAGTATAGTGCATTCATATACACATAATGTATTCAATCTGTATACAGTATAGTGCATTCATATACGGATAGTGTATTCAATCTGTATACAGTATAGTGCATTCATATACACATAGTGTATTCAATCTGTATACAGTTTAGTACATTCATATGCACATAGTGTATTCAATCTGTATACAGTGTAGTGCATTCATATACACATAGTGTATTCAATCTGTATACAGTATCATACCATGAGTTTTATATGTGTACAGGCTATATCTATATACTTTCATGCAAACAGTATCAAAACCAATATCTATACTTCTACATGTATACAGTAAAGTGCATTCATATACAGATAGTATATTAAACCTGTATACAGTATAGTGCATTCATATACACATAGTGTATTCAATCTGTATACAGTATAGTGGATTCATATACACATAGTGTATTCAATCTGTATACAGTATCATTCCATGAGTTTTATTTGTGTACAGGCTATATCTATATACCTTCATGCAAACAGGTTCAAAACCAATAGCTATACTTCTACATGTATACAGTATAGTGGATTCATATACAGATAGTGTATTCAATCTGTATACAGTATAGTGCATTCATATACAGATAGTGTATTCAATCTGTATACAGTATAGTGCATTCATATACGGATAGTGTATTCAATCTGTATACAGTATAGTGCATTCATATGCACAGAGTTTATTCAATCTGTATACAGTATAGTGCATTCATATACACGTAGTGTATTCAATCTGTATACAGTATAGTGCATTCATATACAGATAGTGTATTCAATCTGTATACAGTATAGTGCATTCATATACACATAGTGTATTCAATCTGTATACAGTATAGTGCATTCATATGCACAGAGTGTATTCAATCTGTATACAGTATAGTGCATTCATATACACGTAGTGTATTCAATCTGTATACAGTATAGTGCATTCATATACACATAGTGTATTAAATCTGTATACAGTATCATACCATGAGTTTTATTTGTGTACAGGCTATATCTATATACCTTCATGCAACAGGTTCAAAACCAATAGCTATACTTCTACATGTATACAGTATAGTGCATTCATATACACATAGTGTATTAAATCTGTATACAGTATCATACCATGAGTTTTATTTGTGTACAGGCTATATCTATATACCTTCATGCAAACAGGTTCAAAACCAATATCTATACTTCTACATGTATACAGTATAGTGCATTCATATACAGATAGTGTATTCAATCTGTATACAGTATAGTGCATTCATATACAGATAGTGTATTCAATCTGTATACAGTAAAGTGCATTCATATACACATAGTGTATTAAATCTGTATACAGTATCATACCATGAGTTTTATTTGTGTACAGGCTATATCTATATACCTTCATGCAAACAGGTTCAAAACCAATAGCTATACTTCTACATGTATACAGTATAGTGCATTCATATACAGATAGTGTATTCAATCTGTATACAGTATAGTGCATTCATATACAGATAGTGTATTCAATCTGTACACAGTATAGTGCATTCATATACAGATAGTGTATTCAATCTGTATACAGTATAGTGCATTCATATACACATAGTGTATTCAATCTGTATACAGTATAGTGCATTCATATACACATAGTGTATTCAATCTGTATACAGTATAGTGCATTCATATACAGATAGTGTATTCAATCTGTATACAGTATAGTGCATTCATATACACATAGTGTATTCAATCTGTATACAGTATCATACCATGAGTTTTATATGTGTACAGGCTATATCTATATACCTTCATGCAAACAGGTTCAAAACCTATATGTATACTTCTACATGTATACAGTATAGTGCATTCATTTACAGATAGCGTATTCAATCTGTATACAGTATCATACTATGAGTTTTATATGTGTACAGGCTATATCTATATATCTTCATGCAAACAGGTTCAAAACCAATATCTATACTTCTACATGTATACAGTATAGTGCATTCATATACACATAGTGTATTCAATCTGTATACAGTATCATACCATGAGTTTTATATGTGTACAGGCTATATCTATATACCTTCATACAAACAGGTTCAAAACCTATATGTATACTTCTTCTTGTATACACTATAGTGCATTCATATACAGATAGTGTATTCAATCTGTATACAGTATAGTGCATTCATATACACATAGTGTATTCAATCTGTATACAGTATCATACCATGAAATTTATATGTGTACAAGCTATATCTATATATCTTCATGCAAACAGGTTCAAAACCAATATCTATACTTCTACATGTATACAGTATAGTGCATTCATAAACAGATAGCGTATTCAATCTGTATACAGTATCATACTATGAGTTTTATATGTGTACAGGCTATATCTATATATCTTCATGCAAACAGGTTCAAAACCAATATCTATACTTCTACATGTATACAGTATAGTGCATTCATATACAGATAGTGTATTCAATCTGTATACAGTATAGTGCATTCATATACAGATAGTGTATTCAATCTGTATACAGTATCATACTATGAGTCTTATATGTGTACAGGCTATATCTATATATCTTCATGCAAACAGGTTCAAAACCAATATCTATACTTCTACATGTATACAGTATAGTGCATTCATATACAGATAGTGTATTCAATCTGTATACAGTATAGTGCATTCATATACACATAGTGTATTCAATCTGTATACAGTATCATACCATGAGTTTTATATGTGTACAGGCTTTATCTATATACCTTCATGCAAACAGGTTCAAAACCTATATGTATACTTCTACATGTATACAGTATAGTGCATTCATATACAGATAGTGTATTTAATCTGTATACAGTATAGTGCATTCATATACGCATAGTGTATTCCATCTGTATACAGTAACATACCATGAGTTTTATATATGTACAGGCTATATCTATATATCTTCATGCGAACAGGTTTAAAACCAATATCTATACTTCTACATGTATACAGTATAGTGCATTCATATACAGATAGTGTATTCAATCTGTATGCAGTATCATACTATGAGTTTTATAGGTGTACAGGCTATATCTATATATCTTCATGCAAACAGGTTCAAAACCAATATCTATACTTCTACATGTATACAGTATAGTGCATTCATATACAGATAGTGTATTCAATCTGTATACAGTATAGTGCATTCATATACACATAGTGTATTCAATCTGTATACAGTATAGTTCATTCATATACAAATAGTGTATTCAATCTGTATACAGTATCATACTATGAGTTTTATATGTGTTCAGGCTATATCTATATATCTTCATGCAAACAGGTTCAAAACCAACATCTATACTTCTACATGTATACAGTATAGTGCATTCATATACAGATAGTGTATTTAATCTGTATACAGTATAGTGCATTCATATACACATAGTGTATTCAATCTGTATACAGTATAGTACATTCATATACAGATAGTGTATTCAATCTGTATACAGTATGGTGCATTCACATACACATAGCGTATTCAATCTGTATACAGTATAGTGTATTCATATACACATAGTGTATTCAATCTGTATACAGTATAGTGCATTCATATAAACATAGTGTGTTCAATCTGTATACAGTATAGGGCATTCATATACACATAGTGTATTCAATCTGTATACAGTATAGTGCATTCATATACACATAGTGTATTCAATCTGTATGCAGTATAGTGCATTCATATACACATAGTGTATTCAATCTGTATGCAGTATAGTGCATTCATATACACATAGTGTATTCAATCTGTATACAGTATAGTGCATTCATATACACATAGTGTATTCAATCTGTATACAGTATAGTGCATTCAAATACACATAGTGTATTCAATCTGTATACAGTATCATACCATGAGTTTTATATGTGTACAGGCTATATCTATATACCTTAATGCAAACAGATTCAAAACCAATATCTATACTTCTACATGAATACAGTATAGTGCATTCATATACAGATAGTGTATTCAATCTGTATACAGTATAGTGCATTCATATACAGGTAGTGTATTCAATCTGTATACAGTATAGTGCATTCATATACGGATAGTGTATTCAATCTGTATACAGTATAGTGCATTCATATACACATAGTGTATTCAATCTGTATACAGTATAGTGCATCTATGCACAGAGTGTATTCAATCTGTATACAGTATAGTGCATTCATATATACATAGTGTATTCAATCTGTATACAGTATAGTGCATTCATATACACATAGTGTATTCAATCTGTATACAGTATAGTGCATTCATATACGGATAGTGTATTCAATCTGTATACAGTATAGTGCATTCATATACACATAGTGTATTCAATCTGTATACAGTTTAGTACATTCATATGCACATAGTGTATTCAATCTGTATACACTGTAGTGCATTCATATACACATAGTGTATTCAATCTGTATACAGTATCATACCATGAGTTTTATATGTGTACAGGCTATATCTATATACTTTCATGCAAACAGTATCAAAACCAATATCTATACTTCTACATGTATACAGTAAAGTGCATTCATATACAGATAGTATATTAAACCTGTATACAGTATAGTGCATTCATATACACATAGTGTATTCAATCTGTATACAGTATAGTGGATTCATATACACATAGTGTATTCAATCTGTATACAGTATCATTCCATGAGTTTTATTTGTGTACAGGCTATATCTATATACCTTCATGCAAACAGGTTCAAAACCAATAGCTATACTTCTACATGTATACAGTATAGTGCATTCATATACAGATAGTGTATTCAATCTGTATACAGTATAGTGCATTCATATACAGATAGTGTATTCAATCTGTTACAGAGTAGTGCATTCATATACGGATAGTGTATTCAATCTGTATACAGTATAGTGCATTCATATGCACAGAGTTTATTCAATCTGTATACAGTATAGTGCATTCATATACACGTAGTGTATTCAATCTGTATACAGTATAGTGCATTCATATACAGATAGTGTATTCAATCTGTATACAGTATAGTGCATTCATATACACATAGTGTATTCAATCTGTATACAGTATAGTGCATTCATATGCACAGAGTGTATTCAATCTGTATACAGTATAGTGCATTCATATACACGTAGTGTATTCAATCTGTATACAGTATAGTGCATTCATATACACATAGTGTATTAAATCTGTATACAGTATCATACCATGAGTTTTATTTGTGTACAGGCTATATCTATATACCTTCATGCAAACAGGTTCAAAACCAATAGCTATACTTCTACATGTATACAGTATAGTGCATTCATATACACATAGTGTATTAAATCTGTATACAGTATCATACCATGAGTTTTATTTGTGTACAGGCTATATCTATATACCTTCATGCAAACAGGTTCAAAACCAATATCTATACTTCTACATGTATACAGTATAGTGCATTCATATACAGATAGTGTATTCAATCTGTATACAGTATAGTGCATTCATATACAGATAGTGTATTCAATCTGTATACAGTAAAGTGCATTCATATACACATAGTGTATTAAATCTGTATACAGTATCATACCATGAGTTTTATTTGTGTACAGGCTATATCTATATACCTTCATGCAAACAGGTTCAAAACCAATAGCTATACTTCTACATGTATACAGTATAGTGCATTCATATACAGATAGTGTATTCAATCTGTATACAGTATAGTGCATTCATATACAGATAGTGTATTCAATCTGTATACAGTTAGTGCTTCATATACAGATAGTGTATTCAATCTGTATACAGTATAGTGCATTCATATACACATAGTGTATTCAATCTGTATACAGTATAGTGCATTCATATACACATAGTGTATTCAATCTGTATACAGTATAGTGCATTCATATACACATAGTGTATTTAGTCTGTATACAGTATAGTGCATTCATATACACATAGTGTATTCAATCTGTATACAGTATCATACCATGAGTTTTATATGTGTACAGGCTATATCTATATACCTTCATGCAAACAGGTTCAAAACCAATACCTATACTTCTACATGTATACAGTATAGTGCATTCATATACAGATAGTGTATTCAATCTGTCTACAGTATCATACCATGAGTTTTATATGTGTACAGGCTATATCTATATACCTTCATGCAAACAGGTTCAAAACCTTTATCTATACGTCTACATGTATACAGTATAGTGCATTCATATACAGATAGTGTATTCAATCTGTATACAGTATAGTGCATTCATATACACATAGTGTATTCATTCTATATACAGTATAGTGCATTCATATACAGATAGTGTATTCAATCTGTATACAGTATAGTGCATTCATATACACATAGTGTATTCAATCTGTATACAGTATAGTGCATTCATATACACATAGTGTATTTAATCTGTATACAGTATAGTGCATTCATATACGGATAGTGTATTCAATCTGCATACAGTATAGTGCATTCATATGCACAGAGTGTATTCAATCTGTATACAGTATAGTGCATTCATATATACATAGTGTATTCAATCTGTATACAGTATGGTGCATTCATATACATATAGTGTATTCAATCTGTATACAGTATAGTGCATTCATATACACATAGTGTATTTAATCTGCATACAGTAGAGTGCATTCATATACACATAGTGTATTCAATCTGTATACAGTATAGTGCTTTCATATACACATAGTGTATTCAATCTGTATACAGTATCATACCATGAGTTTTATATGTGTACAGGCTATATCTATATACCTTCATGCAAACAGGTTCAAAACCTATATGTATACTTCTACATGTAAACAGTATAGTGCATTCATATACAGATAGTGTATTCAATCTGTATACAGTATAGTGCATTCATATACACATAGTGTATTCAATCTGTATACAGTATAGTGCATTCATATACACATAGTGTATTCAATCTGTATACAGTATAGTGCATTCATATACACATAGTGTATTCAATCTGTATACAGTATAGTGAATTCATATACACATAGTGTATTCAATCTGTATACAGTATAGTGCATTCATATACACATTTTGTATTCAATCTGTATACAGTATAGTGCATTCATATACACATAGTGTATTCAATCTGTATACAGTATAGTGCATTCATATACACTTAGTGTATTCAATCTGTATACAGTATAGTGCATTCATATACACATAGTGTATTCAATCTGTATACAGTATAGTGCATTCATGTAAACATAGTGTATTCAATCTGTATACAGTATCATACCATGAGTTTTATATGTGTACAGGCTATATCTATATACCTTCATGCAAACAGGTTCAAAACCAATATCTATACTTCTGCATGTATACAGTATAGTGCATTCATATACAGATAGTGTATTCAATCTGTGTACAGTATCACACCATGAGTTTTATATGTGTACAGGCTATATCTATATACCTTCATGCAAACAGGTTAAAAACCTATATCTATACTTCTACATGTATACAGTATAGTGCATTCGTATACACACAGTGTAGTCAATCTGTATACAGTATAGTGCATTCATATACAGATAGTGTATTCAATCTGTGTACAGTATCATACCATGAGTTTTATCTGTGTACAGGCTATATCTATATACCTTCATGCAAACAGGTTCAAAACCTATATCTATACTTCTACATGTATACAGTATAGTGCATTCATATACACACAGTGTAGTCAATCTGTATACAGTATAGTGCATTCATATACAGATAGTGTGTTCAATCTGTATACAGTATAGTGCATTCATATATACATAGTGTATTCAATCTGTATACAGTATAGTGCATTCATATATACATAGTGTATTCAATCTGTATACAGTATAGTGCATTCATATACAAATAGTGTATTGAATCTGTATACAGTAGAGTGCATTCATATACACATAGTGTAATCAATCTGTATACAGTATCATACCATGAGTTTTATATGTGTACAGGCTATACCTATATACCTTCATGCAAACAGGTTCAAAACCTATATCTATACTTCTACATGTATACAGTATAGTGCATTTATATACAGATAGTGTATTCAATCTGTATACAGTATAGTGCATTCATATACACATAGTGTATTCAATCTGTATACAGTATAGTGCATTCATATACACATAGTGTATTCAATCTGTATACAGTATAGTGCATCATATACAGATAGTGTATTCAATCTGTATAAAGTATAGTGCATTCATATACACATAGTGTATTTAATCTGTATACAGTATAGTGCATTCATAAACACATAGTGTATTCAATCTGTATACAGTATCATACCATGAGTTTTATATGTGTACAGGCTATATCTATATACCTTCATGCAAACAGGTTCAAAACCAATATCTATACTTCTGCATGTATACAGTATAGTGCATTCATATACAGATAGTGTATTCAATCTGTGTACAGTATCATACCATGAGTTTTATATGTGTACAGGCTATATCTATATACCTTCATGCAAACAGGTTCAAAACCTATATCTATACTTCTACATGTATACAGTATAGTGCATTCATATACACACAGTGTAGTCAATCTGTATACAGTATAGTGCATTCATATACAGATAGTGTGTTCAATCTGTATACAGTATAGTGCATTCATATACACATAGTGTATTCAATCTGTATACAGTATAGGGCATTCATATACACATAGTGTATTCAATCTGTACACAGTATAGTGCATTCATATACACATAGTGTATTCAATCTGTATACAGTATAGTGCATCATATACAGATAGTGTATTCAATCTGTATAAAGTATAGTGCATTCATATACACATAGTGTATTCAATCTGTATACAGTATAGTGCATTCATATACACATAGTGTATTCAATCTGTATACAGTATCATATACCATGAGTTTTATATGTGTACAGGCTATATCTATATACCTTCATGCAAACAGGTTCAAAACCTATATGTATACTTCTACATGTATACAGTATAGTGCATTCATATACACATAGTGTATTCAATCTGTATACAGTATAGTGAATTCATTTACACATAGTGTATTCAATCTGTATACAGTATAGTGCATTCATATACAGATAGTGTATTCCATCTGTATACAGTATAGTGCATTCATATACACATAGTGTATTCAATCTGTATACAGTATAGTGCATTCATATACAGATAGTGTATTCAATCTGTATACAGTATAGTGAATTCATATACACATAGTGTATTCAATCTGTATACAGTATAGTGCATTCATATGCACAGAGTGTATTCAATCTGTATACAGTATAGTGGATTCATATACAGATAGTGTATTCAATCTGTATACAGTATAGTGCATTCTTCTACAGATAGTGTATTCAATCTGTATACAGTATAGTGCATTCATATTCACATAGTGTATTCAATCTGTATACAGTATAGTGCATTCATATACACATAGTGTATTCAATCTGTATACAGTATAGTGCATTCATATACACATAGTGTATTCAATCTGTATACAGTATCATACCATGAGTTTTATATGTGTACAGGCTATATCTATATACCTTCATGCAAACAGGTTCAAAACCAATACCTATACTTCTACATGTATACAGTATAGTGCATTCATATACAGATAGTGTATTCAATCTGTATACAGTATCATACCATGAGTTTTGTATGTGTACAGGCTATATCTATATACCTTCATGCAAACAGGTTCAAAACCTATATGTATACTTCTACATGTATACAGTATAGTGCATTCATATACACATAGTGTATTCAATCTGTATACAGTATAGTGCATTCATATACACATAGTGTATTTAATCTGTATACAGTATAGTGCATTCATATACGGATAGTGTATTCAATCTGCATACAGTATAGTGGATTCATATGCACAGAGTGTATTCAATCTGTATACAGTATAGTGCATTCATATATACATAGTGTATTCAATCTGTATACAGTATAGTGCATTCATATACATATAGTGTATTCAATCTGTATACAGTAGAGTGCATTCATATACACATAGTGTATTCAATCTGTATACAGTATCATACCATGAGTTTTGTATGTGTACAGGCTATATCTATATACCTTCATGCAAACAGGTTCAAAACCTATATGTATACTTCTACATGTATACAGTATAGTGCATTCATATACAGATAGTGTATTCAATCTGTATACAGTATAGTGCATTCATATACACATAGTGTATTCAATCTGTATACAGTATAGTGCATTCATATACACATAGTGTATTCAATCTGTATACAGTATAGTGCATTCATATACACATAGTGTATTCAATCTGTATACAGTATAGTGAATTCATATACACATAGTGTATTCAATCTGTATACAGATAGTGCATTCATATACACATAGGTATTCAATCTGTATACAGTATAGTGCATTCATATACACATAGTGTATTCAATCGGTATACAGTATAGGCATTCATGTAAACATAGTGTATTCAATCTGTATACAGTATCATACCATGAGTTTTATATGTGTACAGGCTATATCTATATACCTTCATGTAAACAGGTTCAAAACCAATATCTATACTTCTACATGTATACAGTATAGTGCATTC
>WJBH02000355.1:0-31716 GCA_013167095.2 Daphnia sinensis | reverse complement strand
AACACCGTTAAATACAAATTAGATACGAATAACTCGGATCATTTGAAAATCAGTATGAATGACCTAAGAACTAGGAATTCAAACACATCCACAGGTAAGGATGGAGCTGAGTTTAGAAGAAAAAAGAAAATTAATTATTGAAAAATTAGAAAGCGTAAAAAGGTCACAAAGGAGGTTGCAGAACAAATGCTAGCAACTTTAGAAACATATTGTGAATTAGTCATTCAACATACCTTGAAAAGAAGTCATGAGCAGAATTAAAGATTTTGAAAAGCTTTACGGAATTAGCACAAAGCAGAACTTGCGCAAAAAGCCATTATCTACACACGTGTTTCTACCAAAGAGCAGGCGAGAACAATACGAGTTTGGCCACTCAAAAGAAATACTGTGAGGATTATGCTTTGAAAAACGGGTATGAAGTAGTTGAATATTTTGGTGGAACCTATGAATCTGCTAAAACCGATGAGCGCAAAGAATTTCAGCGCATGATCAAATATGCCCGACAAAATACTACCATCGGCTATATTTTGATTTATTCCTATGACCGTTTTTCACGCTCTGGGGCAAATGCCTCTTACATAGCTGATGAACTCAAGAAACAGGGAATAACATTAATTGCCGTTACACAAAAGGTTGATACCTCCAATGCTGGTGGTATCATGCAACAAGATTTCTTTTTTCTATTGAGTCGTTTTGACAATGAAATGCGTCGAGACAAGACCAAAACAGGAATGAAAGAACTGCTTCGAAGGGCTATTGGCTATGGGTGCCTCCAAGAGGCTATAAAAACCTCAATAAATACCACAGGGCTGTTGATTGGAATATCGTTGTCAATGAAGAGGGGGAGCTGCTCAGAAAAGCTTTTCAATGGAGATTGAACAATACGTATAGCTCTGCCGAAATTGTCCGCAAGTTGAATTTATTGGGAATGAAAATAGACGAGCGCCGCATTTTAGAAATTTCCGAAATCCGTTCTATTGTGGAATACTCATTACCCGAATGCTTCCAGGTGAAGTTATTCAAGGTCAGCACGAACCAATTGTATCTCAAGAAGACTTCTTAAAGATCAATACACCTGAAAACAGGTAATCAACAAAACCTACGAAACCATGTCCTTGGATTTGCCTTTGAAAAAATCCTTGTGTTGCCCAAACTGTAATAACCTCATGACAGGTTTTATGTAAAAGCCAAAGACTTGTATTATTACAAATGTCAAAAGAAATGCGTCGGGGTAAATGTGAGTGCAAAAAAATTACACGAGGCCTTCTTAGATTTACTCAAAACATACCAACTAGATTTAACTGAATTAGAAAAAGAAGTCTTGCCTGAAATCATGCAATACAAACTTCTTGAACTCTCAAAAGAAGATGCAAATGAAATTGCCGCAACTAAAACTAGACTTACTCAAGTCAAAAAGGATTTAGATGCCATAGAGGAGCGCTACGCCACCGTAAAATTGATACGCTCATTTACACCAAGTTCAGTGAAAATATAAAGTAGAGATATTAGAATTGGAGCAAAACTCACGAACCCACACCTCACGAGTTCTAACCTTAAAAAATGCATTAAAACGGGCTTGAAATCGCCCGCAAGCTGAGTGTTTTATGGGAATCTGCGGATGTCTTTGGAAAGCATAAACTTCAACATATCTTGTTTCCTAACGGATTCACTTACGACAAGCAAAATGGCCGAGTTCTAACTTTTCGAACGAACATATTGTTTGAGCTAACTCGTTGTTTTTCAGAAATATTGAAGGAAATAAAAAGCGGAGATCCGATTAATGTTAATCAAATCTCCGCTAGAGTGACCTCGTCAGGATTCAAACCTGAAACCTCTACAGCCGTAATGTAGTGCTCTATTCAGTTGAGCTACGAAGCCTTGTTTTGTGGGTGCAAAGATAAGGTCTTTTTTTGTTTTAACAAGAGATGCACCTTATTTTTTTAAAAAATTATTCGATTTCTGCTGTAATTCCTCTTTCCAACAAAGCTGTACACATTGGGGCAAGCTTTTCGTATTCTCCTCGCTTTACTTGGCACTTCCCTTTGAAATGAATCAACCACGTACATTGTTCTGCTTGTTCTGCTTCGTGTTTGCAAACTTTTATCAACGATTCAATAACGTGATCAAACGTATTGAAGTCATCGTTGTAAACAATCAAATCTTTTTGATCGACTAATAATTCAGCTGTTTCATGAGCATACGCTACTTCTGTTTCCATCTGTTGAATTCCTTTTTTACAAATTTAATGCTTTACTACTTAAGTTCGTTCATCCGCAATTGATATTCTTCCACAATTTTGTGTTCGTTCAAATAATCACGCACCACTTGCGCTGTCTTTTTGTCCTTTAACACGATATAAAAAATTGTCTTCTTTCCTTGTTGCTTTATTTCTATTGGAAGATTCGCATGCAACAACCAATCTGCAAACGTACCTGAAATAGAACTATCTCTTACTGTTAATACAACTGCTGCTCCGTTTCGTTCAGTCTCGCTCAATAATTCGCGCAACATACCACTCGGAACAACAGCCTCACTACCTATTTCTCTTTCTGTCGATACAACTTTTCCTGTTAAGGTATCGAAATAATAAGTGCCAAATGCACCTAATTCAGCTATGAATGCTACCGGAATTGTTATAAATGTTTCAGCAGAAACGAATCTAAAATAACGATCTTCGTAAGAGATCTCTTCTACTTCAAACTGTGGTTCAAGTTGAGGTTGAAGCGCTACAACTGTATCACGAATAACAGGTTCAACCTTTGGGACGTTTACTGAAAAAACAGCGTTGCCTTGTTCAGAAATGATGCGCGCTGCTGCCTCAAAACTAATACGTTCACCGTTCCAATAAACCGTAATAAACGCATCGGTAATCCCAGATTCTTGAGCTAAGCTGCGTTTTGGTTTTGCTGCATTAATAGATGTGTATTTTCCTGTACAATAACGAATTTGTCCATTCGGTAAGCGAAGTGTATACAATGAATCAAGGTTTTTTACTTGTTCAGCTGGTACAGGGCGATTAAATACTCCGATTTGTACGGTGTAAAACAAGCCTTTTTCATTTTCAAGCTGTTGCGCAAAAACTGCACCAGGAGCTTGATTGTATTTCAACGCTTGTTGATCTAATTGTTCTACTTTCTTTGTTTGTTGTTGAACTGGTTGAACTCCACTATTCTCATCAACTGATCGAATAGTCTCTTGCGCGACATTTTGAAAAGCCAATGTGTTTAGAGTTGTTGGAACACATTTCTTTGATGCTTCTAATTGACGTGCTTCTGCAAATGAAATGCGTTGTCCGTCGCAATAGGCAACAATAAAAGCATCCGAATAACCAAGTTTTTTTATTTGTTGATGTGCTATTTGCACTGCTTGTTGATTATTAAATTTCCCAGCCAAGTAGCGTGTGATGCCATTCGTTAAAACTTCTGATGTAACGGGAGTGAATTCTTGAAACAACGAAGGTAATGGCGGTTTTGAAAGTGCGCCAACTTGAACGCTATATATTAATCCCGATTGATCTTGTTCGGTAATTGGAACTGCAACGATTGGTTTTGTTGGTTGTGTTTTTTTGGGAATAATACAAAGTCAACTTGTTTATTTTCTTGAACAATCTGTTCTGAAGAAACAATGATCTTTGCTTGAGGCAACACTTCTCTGTAGAGTACATTTTTCCATTTTTCGACTGAACTAATTGTTGTAGGTAGCTGCTTGATTAATTCCATTTCTTGCTGTGAAATCGAATTGTTTATTGCTTCAATTTTATTGATGAGCATGAAATAATTCGCTTGTTCTGTTTTATTAGCTGGGTTAAACTTAATTCGAGCAAGCGTTTGATCTAATTCACTTGTTAATTGAGCAACCTCAACTTTTTCAAGTCCGATTGATTGCCATTTCATCAGAAGGTTTTCATATTCAGGTGAAGCAAAATGGTTCTTTTCCTCCTCAAAACTAACTGAAGTTTGCAAGACATTTGAAAAAGGAGACGAGACACTTTTTTTCGGATATTTCGCAATTAAGTCTTCTATTAGTAATGAATTTCCCCGCTCTCGCTCTGATTCTCGCTCTGCTACTGATTCTCGCTCTGCTACTGTTTCTCGCTCTGTTTCTGCTACTGTTTCTCGCTCTGTTTCTGCTACTCGCTCTGCTACTGTTTCTCGTTCTGCTACTGTTTCTCGTTCTGCTACTGTTTCTCGTTCTGTTTCTGTTTCCCGCTCTGTTTCTTTCTTTCCCGCTCTGTACTGTTTCCCGCTCTGTTTCTCGCTCTGCTACTGTTTCCCGCTCTCTTTCCCGCTCTGTTCTAGTTTCCAATTGTTTTTCCTGCAAACTGAGTTGCTCTACGATGGATTGTAATACTTGATTTTCCGCAATTTTATCTAGTGATAATTGCTTTGACTTAACTTGTTCATTACGAATGATTGCAGCTGTAACCTCGGTTTTTAGTTGAGCGAGATATGCTCGATTGGATCGAATTTCTTCCGATGTCCATTGAAGCGAGTCGTTGAAATTTATTGCGTGATAATCTTTGACAATCGAACGAAGTAAATCCGCTTGATTAATGGATGAAGCTAACTGAAGTACCAACGCCGATTGTTGTTCCGCAACACGAGCATCAATTATCGTTTCTTGCAATTGATATGCCGCTAATTGCTCTTTCAATTGTGTTGAAGTATCTTTTTTAATTGCTTTTTCTGTGGTACGAATTGCCTGTTGTATGTCAGCTAACAACGCTCTTTCCTCGTCATATAGCGCGCGCTGTTTTGAACCTAACGAATCATTTTCCACTGCTGAAAGCGCTGTTAATCGTTGGTAATAATTGGGGCGAATTTGAACAATTATTGGATTTTCTTTTTCCTCTGAATTTACTATTGAAGGCTGTGTATTTTGACCATTGTTTTCCAGCAATTCAGCTTGCTCAATGTTTTCATTCACTTGCATTGCCTCTGTAACTGCTCCGTTAAAGAGAGACGTAACGCTTTTAAACACTCGTTCTATCTTCCGGATAAAGTACAAGTGTTAAGGCATTTGTTGTTTCTAACGAATCCGCTAACGCATCATCAATTAAGGCGATGTATTCATTGGTCAATTCTTGGTATTTCATCAGAGAAACCGAATCATTTTGTGTCAATAATTGATTGATTTTCTCTGTGTAATTTGGCAACAGTAATCCTTCTACTTTCGCATAGATTTCACCTGTTTTGTCACGTCATTTAATGATACTTCTACTTTCGTCGCAATAACGGGTTGCACTGCTTCGATCGTATCAATAGTTGTGGTTATTTGTGTTTCTTTGAAGTAGGGCTTGTATTTTCAATGATAACTGCATTCGTATTCTTCGTGCGCTCGTCCTTATTATTTGCAGGATTTTCAATGTTTTCTCCTAATATTACAGCCTCATTTGTCGAATCGACTGTTCTTGTATTGATCGTATCAACTACACTAGCTGCAGTCTCTGTTGGTAACGATGTGATTGATTCGTCAATATCGATGCCATTTATTGGATTTGTTGTAGAATCTATTTCAATCAAATTATTGGCACTATTTATTTCTTTTAATTTAACTAACCCTCTGTCGTTTCATTTGAAACGACTCGAAATTGGTAAATGTTGGTGTAGTCAGTGCTTGTAATGCATTTTTGTATGCAATCGAATCGATTGAAATTGACTGAGACAAAGGACTTGTTACTGTCAAATATTCTGAAATACCTTGTAGTGAATCATTTAAAATTTTGATGCGCGCTTCATTTACCTTTATGAGATTATCAATAGTAATTAATTCCTCTTTCGTCGAATTAATCGTTCGTGCTAATACAGCTTGCTCTTTCGGTTTGCAGCTTGATATGTTTCATCCAACTTTTTTAACGTTTCACTAATGTCTAATGAGGTTGTTCGAAGTGAAGCATTCTTTTTTTCTATCACTTGTTTTTTGCAAAGAAGTTCCACTTTTTGATCGTTAAAAAATGCATTTAATGAAATCGGTGGACTTTTGTCCAATTGGTTGGTCACTTTTTGAATTTCTTCCAACGATTGAACCAATAATTCGAAGTTTGATCATTTTCTGCCTTTTCAACGTTAATAACTGCTTGTTTCAACGCATTGATTGCAGTATTTTCTATTTTTTGTAATTGCGTTAATTGAACGTCTAATGCTTTTAGCTGATTGATAGTTGCAATCAATTCTTGTTGAAAGTCAAGTTGAAAAACTGCTTCTTCGAGTGCAACTTGTCGTAAGCTATCTAAAGTTGTTGTTTGAGCTAATTCGTAGCTTTTTGCAGCACTTTTGGCATGTTCTTGTGCTTCCTCAATGACATCTGTAATTTTGCAGCTAATGCTTGTTGGGTAATTGCTACTGATGTGAAAAGTTTTGTTTGTCAGAAATTAACGAAGCTATTTTTTGCTTTATTTCGACAGGTCTTGCATTTGGTGCTCCGAAATCACGTGCAATTTCTGTCCATTTAGACGCAAAAGCAAATTGCGCATCGCTATATTTTTCCGCATTGGGTTTCAATTCCGATGAAGCTTTCAATTGTGCTGCTTGTTCTTCATCTTCAAATGTAAAATCACCAACAAGCAATTGACTTGGTACACGGGTGACGCGCACTTTATAAACCACCACTTTTCCATTTTCCGATTGACGTGATGAAGCGAAATAAGCATATTTACCCAATGAATCTGTGATGTAAAACAAGTCTTCATCTGGTGTAGAAATCGCGAAATCGCAATTGATTGGAGTCGAAAACGCATGTTTTCCAGCTACTCTTTCAGAACGAAACACATCATAACCGCCCATTGAATTATGACCTTTGAACTAAAATAAAGCGTGTGTCTATCAGCAGCTAGAATGGAAAATCTTCGTCTTCATTGGTATTCACCATCCCTTTTACCGTTTGAGCACTACTCCAAGTTCCTTCAGCTGTTCGGGTTTTGTAATAAATATCTTTGTTTCCTTTGTCAACATCTCCAAAGGATGAATAATAAACGGTATCTGAATTAGCGGGAAAATAAACCAAAGGAAAATGTTTTCTTTTCACATCAATTTTTGATTGAAAATCAGCTGCGACAACGATACTTCCAATAATTTTCTAAGTTGTAAGATCGAAAAAAGTTTTGCGGATCGGATTCCTTTTTCTCCAAACTACCAAATCACTCAATTGGCGTAATAAGTTTTTTCCATTCTCACACATTTCAAGTTGTCGACGCACTTCTTTTTTTCGAACTCATCTGAACTTTTCGTCAAGAAAACTTGATAGTTAGTGATCGCGCTATTGAATTGAAAGTTCAAATGATAAGCTTTTCCCAGAAAATAATAGGCAATCGGATCAACTAAAGGATCTGTAACGGCAGTTGTAAGAAATTTTATCGCTGTTTGTTTTTTTGCAGAATTAAACAACAAACAAGCTCCATATTTGTAATTGTATTCAGAAGAACTGGATAAAGAGAAAGTAAACTCAAATAAGTACTTGTTGCAGCGACATATTGTTCATCAGCGAATAATTTATCCGCTTCTTTCTTCATTTCTTTCCTCGATATTTTGTCCAAAAGTTGACCCGACCGTTAATAGTAACAGCGCAAGTAGGGCAATAACTTTATGTACAAAATGCACCAAAAGGCTTATTATTAAGCATGAGACATTAGCGTTTGAACAAACTCATTTTGTTTTCGTTTCCGTCAATCAAACGTTGTATATTTTTCCGATGAGCAAAAATCACGATAAAAGCCAAGAGCGAACCGTGAAATAGGTAACGCAATCGTATGAATCGGAAAAGCCAACCAGAGCAATAATGCAAAACACAAGGCTGCAGTTATCGATCCCAAAGAACATACTTACTTGATATAAAAAACGAGTAAAAAAACAATCAAACATATTAACGCAGCAATGGGTTGTAATCCAACGATAACTCCCAAAGATGTAGCTACTCCTTTTCCACCTTTGAAATTAGCAAAAACAGGAAAAACATGTCCTAAGACTGCTAGAAAAGACGCCGCTAATTGAACATGCGTCAAAGCGGGTGCATCAAAGGAATAAGGTAAATGAAAAAACGGAATCAATACTGCTAGAATACCTTTTAATACATCGATTCCTAAAACAACTTTCCCAGCTTTTTTTCCTAAAACGCGAAAAGTATTGGTTGCTCCGCATTTTTACTTCCATGTTCACGTACATCAATTCCATACTTCATCTTCCCTATCCAAACAGCAGTTGGAATAGATCCTAAAAGATAGGCTGGAATTGCAGCTAAAAAATCAGTTATCATATTATTCAAAAAGTCGCGTAATTTGACCTAAAAAATACCTATTTGTTGAGATTTCGTACAAAAAGTTTTTAGATTTTCGTTTATCCTCTTTTAATCCGTGAATTGAATTCTGAACTTCACTATCATTTGAACGATACTAAGCAGTCCATCATTCTTAATCATTTTATAATTCAATAGGTAATTTGGACCGCCAGGTATTTCTAATTGCACAATAAAATGATCACCATTTTGCGAATACAATTGTTCGAAAAATGCTTTGAAATAGATTTGTCGCATGCACGATTGCCCATAAAAATTAACAAGTGAAGCACTATTGACACTTGTCATCAATCCTTTTTCTTCTTTCGTTGTTGGAATACTTTTTAAGCGCACGCCAGTTGAAACATTCGAATTATCCAACACATTCGGTACACATTACATTTTCAATTTTTTATCAGGCGAAAGTGTAAATTCTTCTTTGACTTTATCCGCTGTTTTTCGATCGACCAATTTAAAATTGCTTGCTCCAATGATGTTGTAGAAAAATCCAACGGTTTTGAACCAGAATAAGTGACGATGCGTTCTGCCGCTTTTTCAAATGTCTTTTTCGAGTGGAATGTTCTTTCAAGGTTGTTTCATTGCCGTTCCCCTGTATTCTGATCATAATAAACCGATCCAACCACTTCAACGGTTAAGGGACCATAGTCCATCCCTAAGTTAATAACTCCATCACCATTGAGCGAACATGATCAGTATGTAATGCGATGAAATTACCCGCTGCATTGCGATCTGCTAATTTATCTTTGGAAGCAATTTGATATTCTTTTGATTAAAATCGTATTGCAACAAGCCAGAAGCTGTAATCAACATTGGGTCGCTTGCGTTTTCTAAACGCGATAAAAAATGTAGGATACAAGCGAATCGAATCTTTTGTCCGTGCATCTCGCCAAACAATTCCTGCAGCAATTGCATCACCTTCCAAAGTCTTTAATTGTTGAGAAACAGGAATTTGAATGTTTTTTGGATCAACTTGCGCCGCAAAGGACATCCAGTTTTTTGGGAATTTTTCGCATTCGTGGTTGATACGGGTTGCACCATTAAAATAAATCAATGGACTAGCTGCTTTGATTGTTACCAGCACCATAATAATCAAACTGTTTACTCAATTTGAAACCAGCAGCATTTTCTACCTTCCCTTTTGCAATTGTTTGGAAAGCTGAATCAACTGTTATACTTGACATCATTAATTCTGTTTTACTAGAATCTGCGTCGTAATAAGGATAAACACCTGTTGCTTGGTAATTTCTACGTGCAAAAATTTGTGTTTTAGCAGCTGTAAACGTGTGTATTTTGTAATATAATTAGCGACAATTGTTGAGTTTTCCAATGGATCAATCACTGCTTTTTTGCGAATCACTAATTGCATACTATCTGGGAAAATACGTGCATCCGCTACATCAACATAAGCTGTTTGATAACATAAATAGCTTTCTTTTTCATATCAAAAGTTGCTTTCGGAGCTCTGAACTGCAACGAATCCTGTTTGGGATGAATGGAAAAGAAATTGGGTGTCACAACTTTTAAATCAGAATTAATGGAAATGTTTTCTTTCGACGCTTTCGATCCCAATTCAACTGCATCATTATCCATTTTCCACGTAAAAACATCCATTTTACAGATGTATTGATTATTTGGAAAAGTAATTGTTGAAGCGCCATTGTTTGATTCAAATTTTCCTACCCTATCCTTAAAGAAATTTGCGAAACGACATTGTCAGTTCTGAAAGCTAAATCCTCTTCCCCTTCTTCTTTGAATGTGTTTTTCAAATTAAATACTGAAGTGTCGGCTGAAATATCGAAACGCTTGAATTGAAAATTATACGAAGACAAATTGGCTTTCGAAAGTGTTGCATTCCCCGAACCACTCATCCCTGTTGGGCGAATCGTTAGCGTTCCTTTAACTTAAGTTCATTATTAAAAATTGAAGAGGGAAATCTGGCGTAGCAGTTACTTTTAAAACTTCCTTGCGTGGTAAATAAATCATGAACGCTTCCTTCGACGTTACATCTGGAAATTGAACCCCAACTTCTTGCGGTTTATTCACAAAATCAACCAAACCAATGGTCGAATCAGGTAAAAAAGTGAATAACGCTTTGGATACAGAAGTTGATTGCATAAAATCTATTTTCCCTGCCCTTGCAAGCCATTGTTTTGATAAAATTACTTTGTTGTTGTATTTTGCTTTGGTTCCATAAAACACATAACCTTCTACTGGTGAAGTCGTTGAAAATCCAAAAGAATAATCATTCATGATTTTCAGGTCTTCTTTGATAACAGGAAAAATTCCAGCAGAAGTTAATTCTCCTTTTAAACGCAAGGTTTTTTCTTTGAAGTTGTCAAGACTATCTAATTCGAATGGGGTGAGCGTGTAGTAAAAGCGTGTAGAATCATAAGCACCGCGGTAAATTGTCGGTGAAGCATATAAACCTTGGTCGCTTGTGTTGTTTTTAACAGCGGAAATTGATGAATTTTTAAGTTGTTCCCAGACCGATTACTCGGATCATCGACTATAAGTTCTCCAGTAACACCATAAATGTATGACGACATCGCCATTGGTTTTGTGCCATCTTCTGGACGCAATGGTCGAATATTGAAACGTGATTTATTTGTTTTAGCCAATAGGATTTTATTCGCCGCATACAGGTATTTGCCCAATAATACTTGCGTTTCAAATTTACCAGCATTGACCCAACCAGTGAATTCAAATCACGATTTTGTTGAACGGTTATCTTCCCGCTATCAGGCAATAAGAAAGTAGCTTGAGCATCTGAAAGGCGGACTTGATCAACCGCATCCAATTTCATTCTAATGTTTTCAAACTAAAATAGCCGAATTCCTTTTTCAATCGTCTTTCTTCTGTTTGTTGTTTGTACAACAATTTTAATTGCTGTAACTGTTCATTTTTTTGAATATCCTCTTCCGAAAAACCCGACAACAATTTGGGACGCATGTCCGAAACAAAACTCAAATTATCAAAATCTTTTTTTACCCGCGCGAGCTTTCACAAAATTGATCAATTTGTCATTGATGCGAACAAGTTTACTTTCACTATCGTAACTGATGAAACCATAAGAGGATAATTCGATGAGCGTTATTTTACATTGCTCCACCGTTTTACCTAAAGCTGTTGCTGCTTTTCCTTCATCTACAACGTTTCATCGTATTTGTACGAAAAAGCGTTCAATGCAACCAAAGGGTGAATTTGATCCAAACCTTGTAATTTATCAAATAACTTATCGTCGTAGAAATTTTTCGATTCAAAACGTGCTATTCGTTGTTCTTGACTTGTTCCAAACTGCTCAAAAGTTAACGAAAGTTGATCGGATCCTCTTGACCAAGAAACTTTTGGAACATACCAATCTAATTGATGATAAATCGGAAAAAGGCGCCATGCAATTCCTGACTTTCCGCGAGTAAATTCAACAACGTCTATTGTTTGATTGTATCGGAATTCCAATCCAGGATGTGCAATACTGTCGTTAGCTTTTAACCGTAATACAATGGCCGCATTGTTCGCTGTAATTTTATCAGGTGACAATTTAAAATAGCGCGCTTTCACATCAATAAAAGGAACGTTCTCTTTAATATAGTAATCTTTGCAGGAATTTGAGCTGTTCCAACTCCAATAAACGCTGCACCTTCTAATGAAAAACCTCCTTCGTAATTCATCCCCGGTCGAATGGAAGAAATAACCAAATTGCGTTCATAAGAGATGAACTGAGGAAATGAAAATTCTTTTGAGCCAGCTTTGCGCATTGCACTTTCATTGATTTTTCCAAGTGAAGGTCTTCCAGGAAAATAAGGACTCGTCAACAAAACAGAATCAGCAGAAAAATCATTGTTTTTCAACGAAACATCGTATTTATTAATCACGGCAAATTGATCTTGTGCAGTAATTCCCGTTTTTAACCAATTTATTTTCCCTCCATTCCCAGTCATTTTTTTTGTAACTGGATCATATATTCCTTGGTTTCATAAACAACAATCGAATCACTAAATCGTGTTTTTGCATTTTTATCTGTTTCTGGAACACCACAAATCAATGTTCCATTTACCAATTTCAACAAAGGGCGATCGTTGAATTCAAAGATATAATCGCCATAAAAATACCATTGAAATCCACTTGATTCAGCCAAACAATGTTGGGAGAAAAATCCAGCGGACAATTCAATGAAATCAGAGAATTTCTTGATAGTTTCGTGCTTCAAGTAATTTATCAACTGAATTGTGCCAAGCTGAAAAAGATAATGCTGGTTGTTTGTTCTTTACAAATGAATAAACGGAAAAGACATAACTATAAACATCCGGATAAGGTTTTAATCGTTTTGTTTCCAATAAATTACACGTCTCAACCATCTGTTTGAAATACGCTTCCGGAAACGAACCATTCGTCAAACTAACTTGAGTTCCTCTTTTAAAAAACGCGTTGTATTGTTTAAGGTACTCATTAGAATCCTTGCAGTACCTTCACAAACTTTTCTTTGTCCATTGGATAAGATTGCGAAAAGGAAATCGATACGAATAAAACACTCGTTATTAATGTGACAAAAAACTTGGTCATCTTGCGCTAATTTTAGATTAGTTCTATATTTTTTGAAGCTGTATGGCAGCCCAGGTTTCTTTTTTCGCGGACTTCCAATAACTTGAAACCGCTTTTTGCTGCTTCCTCAGTTAATTCAGTAACATCAGAAAAGAAAAAGCCAGACAAATAAAGCAATCCATTGACTTCCAGCAGTTGGGCGTAAGCAGGTAAATGAGCTTTCAAAATATTTTTATTGATGTTCGCTAATATCATGTCAAATTTCATACCATTCAAACAATCAACATCGCCTTCTAACGCTGTTATATGAACACATTGATTGCGTGCAGCATTTTCGATTGTATTTTCAACCGACCACGGTTCAATATCAACCGCAACGATGTCGTTACAGCCTTTTTTTCAGCTAAAATTGCAAGAACACCCGTTCCTGTTCCCATATCGAGAATTTTTTGAGGTATTGGCACTAAATCCATTAAAAACTGACTCATCAAAAAAGTGGTTTGATGATGTCCTGTTCCAAACGACATTTGGGGTTGAATGATTATTTTGTGCTGATTTTCAAATGCTGATTCATCGTGAAATGGAGCTAAAATAGCTAAGCGATCATCTACAATTACAGGTTCAAAATCAGCTTCCCATTGCGCATCCAGTTTGGTGAGCGATGATTGAAGTTGCCACTTCAACTGTTACATCTTGCGCATCCGCTAGACTTGTTTGTTGCAAGATTTCAGCTACATTTCCAATTGTTGTTGGTGCATACGCTTGAATACCTGTTGGTGTTCCACAAAACTTTCAAAACCTAAGTCTGCTAATTCTGCTATTAATATATCTGACCACGGCATTCGTGGTGTTA
Organism: Daphnia sinensis; assembly: GCA_013167095.2. Classification (NCBI taxonomy): domain Eukaryota; kingdom Metazoa; phylum Arthropoda; class Branchiopoda; order Diplostraca; family Daphniidae; genus Daphnia; species Daphnia sinensis. Next base: position 18,038 of record WJBH02000355.1, on the reverse strand, counting down.
AAATTGATTGTTACTTCGATGTAGTCCATGTGTCTTTTGCTATTAATACTGAAAAATCTGCTGAATTTAATGCTGCTCCACCAATCAATCCACCATCCACATTGGGACAAGCGAATAATTCTTTTGCGTTTTTTGGATTACAACTTCCGCCGTATAAAATACTGCAATTTGCAGCAATTTCTGGTGAATAGTGTGCTTCGATCCACGATCTAATTGCAGCATGCATCTCTTCTGCTTGTCTGTGCTTGCTGTTAATCCTGTTCCAATAGCCCAAACTGGTTCATAAGCGATTACGACCTGCTGAAATTCAGTTGGTGATAAATGAAACAAACTTTCTTCCAATTGACTTTTTACAAAAGCCAAATGTGTTCCTTGTTCTCGGATTGCTAACGCTCTCCACAACAAAAAAATGGAGTAAGTTCTTTTTTTAGCGCCGCATCAACTTTTACTTTTAAGATTTCATTTGTTTCACCAAAAAATGTTCTTCGTTCCGAATGTCCAATAAGAACTGCTGTTGCTCCTGCTTGCTTGACTTGAAGCATACTCACTTCACCAGTAAACGCACCGAAATCAGCTGGATATGCATTTGAGCACCGATTCCGACAGTTGAGCTTGTCGCTACACAAGCTGATAAATACAGTGTTGAAGGAAAAATATAAAACAGCAATATTAGCCGATTTTTCTAATTCGTTGAATGCTTTTGTCAATTTAACAGCTTCTTCTGGCAACAAATTCATCTTCCAATTTGCGGCAACAATTTGTTTTCTCATGCTTAATTATTTTCAAGTTTTGTAGCCAACCATTTCCATTTTGGTAGTGCTCCAATTGTATATTTCCCGATTATTTTTCCTTTTTTTAATGCTAGTAAAACCGCATTAGAACGTGCAATTTGATTCAATGTTACAGCAGATTCAAAGAAACAGGAATCTCAATACCAATGCTCCTACAAAAAGGATCGTACTTTAACTGGTTGATGCAAGGTAATTAAAACAATTTGTATCTCAAACTTTGCTTCGTACAACAACCGATTAATCTCGTGAATTTCTGATGGATCTATATTTGATAATCTTTAATGACCAAACAAACGACAGATTTTGCGTCGCGTAAATACGGACGCAACAAAATTGACTGCTCGCCTTTTTCTAATTGATGTTGAATAAAGGGTATTGAACGAGCAGCAGTAGTTAATTGCGTTGAACGAATCGCTGGTTGAAAATTGATTGTTTGTACTGTGCGATTTGATTCACTATTGGGATTTACCGAAAAATGTTTGGTTCAAATCTTGACCAACAGCAAAAGCTCTGAAATCTTTCAAGGGCTCGTAACTATATGTAAAACGAACGACAAGTAAAGAAAATAGCACAACAAATAAACTGGCGCTGTAATAATTGCCTAAGTATTTTCCGCCCGATTTATTCAACCAAAGCGCACTAGAAGTGTAATCGCACTAAAAACAAGTGGGAAATACCACTGAAAAAGAAACAATATAGCGCAATTACCAATAATGAAACAGGTAAAATTCTCCAGTTTTGTTTGATCGTATTGGGCAAAATCGTTACACGTGCTGCAAAGAACCAACATGCATAAAAACAACAAATAAATGGATATTAAAAGGCTTTGACTTGTTGATAATGAATGTCCGATAATCCCACTAATCCAAATGAAAAAATTGTAAAATCATTTGTGCAATGCGCATGATGCGTAATTGGAATTTGAACTGTCTTTTGTAGTTTATCGTGTTGCTTTTGTAGTTTGTTACTAGGAATTTTCTTGAGAAAATTTGAGCTTCCTTACTAGTAGTCGCTACTGTTTTATAAGTCAAATAGCTTGTGTTTTTTGTATAACTCGCTTGTTGAACAGCAAATAAACCTGTAAAAAACAATGCTATCAAACTAATCCATGCAGTTAATTTAGGCAAACCTCCGATGAGCAATAAAATACAATGACAATTTCAATCAGTAAGACGAAAACAACAAGGCTAAAACTGTAATCTGCAAGAAAAGACAACGAAAAATCGTTGAACCACGATGTGTTTTTCAGGGTAACAGCGATAACATCGTCTTGAAAAAGTTGTGCCCATTTTTGGCTGTAACCAATCGGATCATTCGCCTTCATCAATCCAGAGAAGATACTATAACTTCCCAATAAAACGCGCGCAACCAAACCCATCATCCGATATCCGTTGAAAAGAATAAAACAATCGTTGAAATGAAAAAGAATAACGATCCACCAAAAAGTGACCAACCAGTTGTATTCGGTCGAAAAAAAGGGAGTGCTAAAAGGAATAAAGCAATAAATTGAACAACTATGGCTGCAAAATTAAGTGGAAAAGAGCGGCCAATAATTGTCGATTCTATTCGTTTTTTCATGCTTCATTCAAATGAATCAATGCAAAAACAGCATTAATTAGCATGTCAAAATAATTGGAATCAATTCCTTCAGAAGCAATAGTCACTCCATCGTTATCTTCCATTTGTTTGACACGCAAGAGCTTCATTAAAATCATATCCGTCAATGACGAAACGCGCATATCACGCCAAGCTTCACCATAATCGTGATTTTTATTTCCATCAATTCTTTCGCTTCCAAAGCAATTTTATCGTACAATTCAACAGCTAACGCTTCGATAATTCAAGTTCCAATTCCGTGTTATGGCGCACTGAATGATTGCCATGATACAATAATTGATGATCGCACCAAATTCTCCTTCAATACTCTCCCCAACTTTATTCGTTTTCGTCTCCTGAATGGTGCGAATGCGGTTTGCTTTGATAAAAATCTGATCGTTAACGAACTTGCACGAGCAATTCTCCAAGCTGTTCCGTAATCTTTTGTTTTATTTTGGAAAATTTCGCGGCAACTTTGTATTATTTGTTGATATTGTACCGATGTTTGTGTCATTGGAATTATTATGGAATTTTTAAAAGGTTGAAGATAACAATTTTCTGCGAGAAATACAGCTAACTATCAATGGGAAGTTATTCACTTTTGAGCGTCCAATCGTAATGGGAATTGTGAATTGCACGCCCGATTCGTTTTATGCCGAAAGTCAAAATGAAGCATTTGAAGCGCAAGTAAAAACGATTGATCAACACGTTCGTGATGGCGCAGACTGGATTGATATTGGTGGCTACTCGAGCCGTCCGGAGCGCTTGATATTTCTGAAAATGAGGAAATTGAACGTGTCATTCCTGCGATCCAATACACGGTTAAAAAGTACCCAGAAATCATCATCAGCATTGATACTTTTCGGGCGCATGTTGCTCAAAAAGCTATTGAAGCAGGAGCACATATTGTGAACGATATCTCGGGTGGATTGGGTGATGAAAACATGTTTTCAATTGTTGGTAATTAAAGTGTCCGTACATTTTAATGCACATGAAAGGTACTCCACAAACGATGCAAACAGAAAACAACTATTCTGATTTAATAAAAGATATTGCTTTGTTTTTTAGTGAACAAATTGCGCGTGCACAGGCAGCGGAATTGTAGATATAATTTTGGACCCAGGATTTGGTTTTGCAAAAGATACCGCTCAGAATTTTGAATTATTTCGATCGCTTTCGTATTTCCACACACGTTCAAACGACCGCTATTAGTTGGAATATCAAGAAAATCAATGATTTACAAAACACTTGAAATTACTGCAAACGAAGCGCTAAACGGAACGACGGTATTTAAATACGCTAGCACTTCAAAATGGCGCGGCAATTCTTCGTGTTCATGACGTGCGTGAAGCGAAAGAAGTCGTTACGCTTTGCGAACTTGCGACAAAACGTTATTGAACTGTTTGCGTGATTTTATCAAAAGGAAAAGCATTCAATGTAGCGGTTCCCATGGCAATTAACTCGTTGCGTTGTTGCGCACTTCAGCAGAAGCAAACAAAATGCGTTTTCCACTTTTTGTGACATAAGCAATTGCAGTTAATTCATCGCCAACTTGAGCGGGCTGTGCATAATTGATATTTAATGCAACAGTCGATACAATTTGCTTGTTTTCACAAACAACTGAAAGTGCCGCAACTCCCAACGCACCATAATCAACGAAGCAATCACTCCACCATGAACAGCAATCGGTGTTGCCAAGTGTTTTTCTTCTGCTACTAATTGATAACTTTTACCGGGCTCAAGTATGGAGAAATTCATGCCAATCAACTGACCGAACTTGTTCCAATCCAAATAACTGAGGACATACGGATGTTGATTTAAGTCCGTCATTTTTTTGTTTTTCTCTTGAATTCTGTCGTTGTCAATGAGATACCGTTTGCTTCAAATTCGTTGTAAACACGCTCGTTCAAGGCATAAAAAACCGGCCAATAATCGTCTGTTTTTGCCCAACATCTTACGGTAATGTGAATTAATTCGTGTGTCATCGAACCCAAGGCTACGAAAGAGCTGGATCTTTTAATACCAATTTATTTCCGTCAAAAACTGTGTAATCAACACACTTGCTTTTGCATAATCACTTCCTGAATAATGGTAAAATCCCAATCAACTCGTCGTTTTTTCTCACGTGTGTAATTGACCAGCATGTTATTCGCTAACGGTCCATTTGGAATAACTGCAACTTTGTTATCGGCTGTAAAAATATAGGTGTAAAAAATTTGAATCTCCGTCACTTTTCCTTGTTGCGTTTGCGCCATAATGGTGTCGCCCACTTTGAATGGCTTGAACAATGAATCATTACTCCTCCTGCAAATTGGACAAGGTTCCACTAAATGCCATACCAATTGCCAATCCTGCTGCACCTAAAATGGTGATGAAAGATGTCATTTGGAAACCAACTTGTGTAATAGCAGTTACAATGACTAAAACTTTGGTAATAACTACAACTAACTCGATAAAACGTGACTAATCCTGCGTCTTGTTTTTCCTTTTGTCAATATTTTTCGAACTGCTCTACCCGACCATTTGGACAACCACCAACCAACTACAAGGATAAGAATTGCAAATAACAAGTTTTGTCCCCGAAAGCACTAACCATTGTTTTGCTTCCAAAAACTAAAACCGAAAATATCTTGAAACTTCTCAGCAAAAGTTAACGGTTTCACAGCCAATAAAAAGGAAAAAGGATTCATGTTATGGAAATTTAGGGAATTGTTGGAAATTTGGTTCTCTTTTTTCTAAAAACGCACGTTTACCTTCTTGTGCTTCTTCCATTAAATAATACATCAAAGTCGCATCACCTGCAAACTCCATCAATCCACGTTGACCGTCAAGTTCTGCATTCAAACCTCTTTTGATCATGCGAATAGCCAATGGCGAACGTTGCATAATTGTTTGACACCATTCTACGGTTGTGTCTTCCAAATCTTTTAATGGAACAACTTTATTAACCATTCCCATTTTTTCTGCTTCTTCAGCAGTGTATTGATTACACAAGAACCAAATTTCACGCGCTTTTTCTGTCCCACGTGACTTGCTAAAAAGGAAGATCCAAATCCAGCATCAAAACTACCTACTTTCGGTCCAGTTTGACCAAAACGAGCATTTTCTGAAGCTATGGTTAAATCACACACAACATGCAATACATGTCCTCCGCCAATCGCATAACCGTTGACCATTGCAATAACCGGTTTAGGCAAGGCACGAATAGCTTTGTGAACATCCAATACATTTAATCTTGGAACGCCATTTTCAGAAATATAACCTCCTACTCCTTTCACGTTTTGATCGCCACCCGAACAAAATGCTTTGTCACCTTCACCAGTTAACACGACAACACCAACATCTTGGCGTTCACGCGCAATTTCTAATGCTTCCAAAATCTCCATGTTTGTTTCAGGGCGAAAAGCATTGTACACTTTTGGACGGTTGATGGTGATTTTTGCAATCCCATCAAATACTTCGAATTTAATATCTGTATATGACTTTATTGAGTCCACGTTCTTTTTGACATTGTAGTTGAATTTATTTTACAAAAATAGCCATTGCAAGCGAATGTTGGTTCGTGCAATGCAATTTAATTAGCGACAAGTTAGGCATTTTTTCCTAAAGGCGCATACATTGTTACACCGTTTTCGTGATAAGCAGCGATCATGACTTCCAACATTTTTTGGCGTCAAAAACCAAGGTCGTAGCTTGTCCGATTTTCACTTCGTGATAAACACCTTTTTCTTTGAATAGCGGCAACAATTCATCGCAACGACGTTTCGCTGATTGAGCTGGGTCGTGCACTTTTGTTGCAACTTGCTCCTCCGTTCCATCACTTTTTGCGAATTATTACGTGAAATATTTCTGGGTAATAAACGGATTCAGAAAATGCAGCAATAGCATCTTCCAATACATGTAACGACGTGCCTGCATTCGCTAGCGTTACTCCGATGTATAAAATTTTTCCGCCAACTGCTGCCAAACGTGCAAATGGACTTTTATCAGTGTAGGGCGTTTATTTCGTGTAAATGTCCTGCAACAAACCAAGCAGCATTTGGTCCCCAACACGAAACGGGTTCCGTTGCATTTTCAGAACGAATTACACCAGGCATTTTTCGGAAAGCTTCGCTAATCGCTCCTAATTTGGATGGTGATTCCAAGACATCAAAAACGGTTAATGAACGAATGTAATCCAATTGATATCCCGCATTTGGTGAAGTTGGCATTAACAGGTGGCCAGTTTCTCCAACAACCTCTTTGAGTGCTTGAATGATGGTGATCGGTCCATTTTCAACATGTCCAATTTTGGATAAGCTTGCATGGACTAACACAGCATCACCGCTGACTAGTCCAGCTGATTTTAATTGCGCAAACAAGTGATTCTTGCGTATGCGATTGACCCGATTTTTGTTGGTGTTGCAATTGCTTTTCGCACCTTCGCTTTTTTACTATTACGATAGTATTCAACAAAAAATTCGGGGTGATATACGCAGAAAATCCCTCATACTTACGGTAATATCGGCTGAATAATTGTTTGTGTTTCTAAATTGAAATAATGAATTTCTGCTCCTTTAGAAAGCAACAATAAGTTGGGTTGTATTTTTCGAATCTGTTGGTATTCAACAGGCACAACTTCTTTTCCATTCGTTCGGTAAATACCGAAAACTCCCTCTTTTTCGACGAGAACCAATTGTTTTTCAAGTAATGAAATCGCAGAAAATTGAATTGGAATGATGATCTGTCCTGCTGTATTGATCAACCCAACACCAGTTGCCAATCTAACTTGTGCTAATCCATCAGAAAAAGAATGTGCTTCATCATAAATTGGTTGAATGACAAATTTATTCGTTAAGTCAATAAACCCCCATTTCCCTGCTTTTTGACACGCTATCAAACCACTGACTTTGCCAAGTCCTTGATGCTGAATAGGAACGACAACTTTTCCTGTTCGGTCAATGATCCCGATTTTTGACCTTTTGAAACTTTGGCATAATTTCCTACAAATTCCCCATCAGAAACAACATTTGAAAAAGCATCGTGTAACGCAGGAATAACCAAAGCTCCTTGTCCATCAACGTATCCTACTTTGTTGTTTTGTACAAGCACAGCTCGATCTACTACTAATTTCCCGATTTCCTCAGCGATGTAACTCGCTTTGATAGATTGGTCTTGTCGGAGAAAAATTAGTCTCCCTTCATTTTTCAACACATACAACGAATCTGAAAAAAACGCTACTTCATCAAATTCAGGTTGAAGAATATAAGCTCCATAACTATCGATGATTCCCGTTTTGTTATTCAATTTGACAAACGCTTTCCCGTTATTAAACGAATATGCCTCATCAAATTGTGGCGCAATCAATGTTTTCCCTTTTCCATCAATGTATCCGTACAAACCATTTAATTGCATGTAATGCAGTCCCTCAGTCAAGGTTCCTAAATCTTCGTAAATTACAGGAATAATAAGTTTTCCTGTGCGATCAATACAACCAAATTTACCGTCGACTTCAACAATAGCTCTACCTTTTTCAAAATCTGTTACCGAAGCAAATTGACAAGCAATGATCAAATCGTTTGCTTTGTTGACAAACCCATACAGACCGTCTTTTTCAACCCATGCTAAATCTTCTTTGAAAAATCCAACGGACGAGTATTGAGCGGTAATAACAGGTTGACCTGAAAGCTCCATCCAACCAAATTTGTTGTTGTTTTTGTAGGGAATGAGCACAGCACTTGCCAACTGTTGTTCGCGGTTCAATTCGTCTGTAAACGGATAATTTGGAAAATCTCTTTGAAACGTTGAATGACATCACTGCATAATCAGCTGTATACAACTGGTACAATTTGCGCCAAGCCGTTTCAGTGTTTCTATTTCCTGGAAACGATTGAATGAATTGGCTGAATGCTGTAACTGTATTTTCTTTGGTTGAAAGTTTATAAATGCTATCCTGCGCCTCTAATAAATATGGATTTGTTGGGAAATTGCGTTCAAAATCGATGTATGCTGATAGTGTTCCTGCTTTTGTTTCTTCTTCGTACTGAAACAAGTTCAATTGATTTTTTGCACGATTCAAATAAGCTGTTTCGGGGTATTTTGCTAGAAATTGAGCGATGGCATGTGATTGATGTTGGGCAATAACTTGTTCGTAAACGATTGAATCGCGTACATGAATTGCTTTGAACTTTTCTTGCGACCAAGGATGTTTCTTTAAAAACGCATTTAACGACAGTTCAGAAGGATGCTGCATTTCTAATTGAAAAAAAGCACTTGAGATTTTTTCTTTGAGCGCATTGATTTCAAACGAATTAACGTTATAAAATGCAAATTTCTCTTTGCTTTTGGCGTTAATTGAGGATACAATGAATCTGCACGTAGTATAAATTGATATGCTGAGTCGAGTTGATGAAAAGGATTGTCATTTCTGAAATAAATGATTGCTAAACCATAACTTGCAGCTGCAGGTTGTTTTTTAACGAACGATAAAATAAATGCTTCGCTTTGAAATAATCGTATTGTTTTAACGCCCCAAAAGCATTATCGATTCGGCTAGCGAAGGATAGTTGTAAAACGAAAACGCTACAAAAAAATAAAAACAACTGTTTTTTGTCATTGTACAAAAATAAAGGAATTTAATTTTCGATACACACAAGAAAGCTAAATAAACAAAAAAGCCTCCTCAATTACTTGAGAAGGCATCCTATAATCTAGTTCTAAATTACTTTTTGTACTTAGCGTAACGCGTGTTGAATTTATCAATACGACCAGCAGTATCCACGAATTGAACGATTCCTGTAAAGAATGGATGAGATTTGTGAGAAATCCAATTTAACTAGAGGATACTCATTACCATCTTCCCAAGTAATAGTTTCATTTGAAGTAGCTGATGAATGACATACGAATGTATATTCATTTGTCATGTCTTTAAATACTACCAATCTGTAATCTTCTGGGTGAATACCTGCTTTCATATACGTTTGTTCTATTTTTTATTCTTAATGATAATTCGAAAATCGGAATGCAAAGATACATAACTTTTTAATTCACAATAAAAAATAAATCATTTCTCTTTCGTTATCTTTGTCATGATGAAAAACAGAATCAATTTAGTATTTCGCTTGGATTAATTGCGCTCTTTGTCCAGTTAACGTCTTGTAAAAAAGAACAGTTTACCAGTACTTCAAACTATCGTTTTCGCTTGATACTGTTGTGGTTTGATACTGTTTTCACTACCATTGGTTCGACAACGCAACAGTTCAAAATTTACAACAAGGACAAGCGTAAATTAAAAATAGATGAAATCGAATTAATGGGGGAGAAAATTCTCCATTTCGCATCAATTTTGATGGAATTTCAAGTAATTTGATCAAAGATATTACCATTGATGGTGGCGATAGCTTGTTTGTTTCGTTAAAGTAACCTTGGATATCAATGGTCAGAACCTGCCAATGGTAGTGGAAGATTCTATTCGTTTTCGCTCCAATGGAAAAGATCAATTTGTCCAACTTGCAGTTTGGGGACAAGATGTTTACTACCATTATTCAAATGTGCAAGCAGGGATTTTTGATTTAAACGAAGGGATTTGGCCAAATGACAAACCACACCTCAATTATGGTGCCGCTTTTGTTGATTCAGCTAAAACATTAACCATTCCTGCGGGAACACAACTATTCATGCACAAAAATAGCATTCTTTGGAACTACAAAGGAACCTTGCAAATTGATGGCGATTATAATAATAAAGTCACTATCCAAGGTGATCGTTTGGAATCCTTTTACGATAATGTCGCTGGCCAATTTTACGGTATTTACTTTCAAGAAGCACTTCCTTCGACGATAGATAATTTGGTGATTAAAAACGCAACGGTTGGCATTCATGTCGATAGCAAAGATCCGAGTGTAACAGGAACAACCGTCAAAGTGACGAATACCGAAATTCAAAATGCTGCAAGCTATGGTATTTTGCTGTTTGCTGGAACAACTTTTGAAGCAGAAAACACCTTGGTGCACCATTCAGGAGTTCATGCGTTGTTGGTGTTACAAGGAGCGCGTTACCAATTCACGCATTGTAATTTATTGAATTACGGAGATGGTGATTATACCTATCCTGCAGTAGGAATTAGCAATCATTTTACCGATCGTTTTGGAGTATTGACGATCAGTTCAATTCCAACGGAACATTCAACAATTGTGTAATTTATGGCTATGGTGAAAAACAACTTGCGTTTGATACAATTGCTGCAAGTGGAGTTACCTTGAATTTTGATTTTTAACAATACCCTGATCAAAGGAACAAGTTCAACGCACAGCATGTTTGCAACATCAGTTTTTAATGGCCTGCCCTATTTTATTAGTCCATCTGAAAATAATTTCAAATTCACCAATACAAATTCTGCTTTGAGTAATGCAGGAAATCCAAGTTTGAGTTTGCCGAATGACTTGAAAACAATCCTAGAAATACTGTTCCAGACTTAGTGTTTACGAGGTGAATTAAGCAATAGTTAATTTTAATTGACGTCCAAATCCTCTCTGAAAATACGCGTCAACGTTGACAATCGAATATCGCTTGCATTATTTTCAATTCTAGAAATATAATTTTTGTAGTGCCACATTTTTGAGCTAATTGCTCTTGTGTCATGCCTAATTCTTTTCTCAATTCAAGTAGCATCACCCCAATTTTAAATGATTCGAAACCTTCTTCGAATTCATCGCGTTTTTGAGTACCTATTTCACCAAATTGATGCTGAATCAACGTGTCAATTGAAGTTAAATTATTTACTGATTTTTTGCTCATTTTTATTTTTATATATTTTCATTAAAATACTTAGCTTTTATTTTTCAGCTATTCAATTTCTTTTCTCGGTGTTTTCTGTGTCTTTTTCTGAAACCATTGATTAAAATGATTAATTTTCCTTTATCAAAAAAACTAAAAACCGATATATATCTGACCCATATTCTACTCTAATTTCATATAATCCAGACGTTCCAGACAAATGCTTAAAAACTTCTCAGGAACTTTATCAATTGTTTCAATTAATTTTAATGTCCAAATAACTTTTTTTTGTACATCTGGTTTTAAATCTTGATAGTAGTCGATGAAAAAGTTTTCGTAGTAATAAATTGTACGAATCTTCTTTTCAATCATGAAACAAAGTTACCTAATTAGGTAATATTTACAAACTTTTTTAAAAAAAAAATCCTCACCGAAGCGAGGATTTTAACTTATCGTATTTAAAACGATTATGCATTTGCATTCATGTTATCCAATACTTCCATTACACCTTTTACTGCAACAGCTGATTCGTCTAACATTTTTCGTTCTTCTGCATTCAAATCTAATTCAATGATGCGCTCAATTCCGTTTTTACCTAAAATTACTGAACACCTAAATAGATGTCGTTCATTCCGTACTCCCCTTGTAACCATGCACAAACTGGGAAAACACGTTTTTGATCACGGATAACAGCTTCTACCATTTGAGCTGCTGCTGCTCCTGGAGCATACCATGCTGAAGTTCCTAATAATTTAACGATTTCACCACCACCAAATTTCGTGCGCTCGATGATTTCGTTCAATTTCTCTTCACCGATTAACTCAGTAACTGGAATACCACCAACTGTTGTATAACGAGGAAGTGGCACCATTGTGTCACCATGTCCACCCATTAATACTGCTTGGATATCTTTTGGAGAAACATTTAATTCTTCTGCCAAAAATGCACGGTAACGAGCTGTATCTAAAATACCTGCCATTCCGAATACTTTGTTTGGAGCAACTTTTGCATTCAAATATGCACAGTACGTCATAACATCTAACGGATTAGATACGATGATGATTACTGCGTTTGGAGAATGTTTTACCACGTTCTCAGTCACGGTTTTAACGATACCAGCATTGGTTGCGATTAAATCGTCACGAGACATTCCTGTTTGCGTGGTAACCCTGATGTAATAACAACTACGTCAGAATTAGCAGTGCGTGAATAATCATTTGTAGAACCCACTGTGCGTGAATCGTACAAATTGATTGGCGCTGTTTGCCACATATCTAATGCTTTTCCTTCTGCGAATCCTTCTTTGATGTCTAATAAAACGATCTCATTCGCAATCTCTCTGTGAGCAAGTACATCTGCGCATGTTGCACCTACGTTTCCTGCCCCAACTACAGTTACTTTCATTGGTTGTTTTTTTAGTGAAATTTCTTTCATTATGCGCCGTAAAATTAATAATAAAAGGTTTTAGCAACACCATTCCAAGCGTATATTTCACGTATTTTATGATTACTTTTCAACTTTAAAAGCAACCCGCAACTTTTTTAATCGTATTTAGTACGTTAACAGTGAAACAAAACTTGGATTTAAACGAGATTATTGACCGGTGTAAATCGTCAGATAGACGAGCGCAAGAGTTGCTTTTTAAGCAATTCTACGGAAAAATGCTTGCTGTTTGTATGCGGTATTTACACGATCATGATTCGGCACAAGAAGTTGTGCAAGAAGGGTTTATAAAAGTTTTTGATCACATAAAAAAATACGATAGCAAAGGATCTTTTGAAGGTTGGGTGAGACGAATCATGGCAAATTGTGCGATTGATGCGATTCGAAAAAACAAAAAAATGAATAGCGTAGCTGCTGATGATGGTGCGCTAAAAAACCTTACCGACGATAGTGAATTTGAAAAAGATTGGGATACAATCACATTAAAAGCCGAATTAGCTATGGAAGCAATCGAAAAATTGTCGCCAGCTTACCGCACCGTTTTCAATTGTATGTGCTCGAAAATTACACACACAAAGAAATTGGTGAATTACTCGGAATTAGTGAGGGAACGTCCAAATCGAACCTATCAAAAGCAAAAGGAAATTTACAACATTTTTTAAAAAATAAATTTAGACCAATTGAATCATGAAAGATCAATTAGAAAACAACTTTAAAGAAGCCCTAGAAAACTTCTCATTACCCTACGAGCCTGGAGCTTGGACGCAATTGAATGCTCGGTTGAATGCTACTCCTACTCCACTTTACAAAAAAAGTTGGTTCAAAATATCTGCACTTTTTAGTGTTATTGGGATTGCTATCTTAGGATTTTACGTAAACCAAAAAGAGGTTGCTGAACAAAAGGAGAACCAACTTGTACGTGAAAACGATCAACAACAAGTTGAATCAAAAGGGCATACAACTGCAACAAACACTTCAACTACTATTTCGAATAAAAAGGAAGGTACAACAAATCCCCAACTTACTGATTCGAAAAACAGTGTAAATCCGATATCCATTGAAAAAAATTGCAGCCTTAATCGATCAAAAACCTACTTGGTTCGATTCAAAAGCATACAAATTCCCGGAATTTTTTGAACCGATAATGGAAGAAACACCTTCAGTTCAAGAGAATTTTATCCTATCATTTCGAAAAAATCGATTTTTTTGAACGATGAAATGGACATTGAAAATCCGTATAAACATCATTTTATTATGGTCGTTTACCCCGACGGAAGTCAGAGCAACTTGCTCCGAGTAAAGGCGTTCACTTCGTTGCAAGTTCACCAGGCGTGATAAAAGTAATGCACAATAATAATATAGAACAATTAACCGTTTTTGGCACCTGACAATAAATTGTACATCGAATCAGATCCTACGTTGATTTACGAGCCAAGGAATTCCAACAGTAAAATTCACTGTATCTGGTAATGATCAAGCGCGTAAGTTGGTGGTCAAACGTAAAAATAGCGATGCTAAAAATGAGCAATTCGTCGTGCATCCGTTCAAAGAAAAACAAGTAAAAGTACAAGTCAATAGTGCTGATAAAATGGTTGTACGGTTTCGGAAACGAAAACGATTACATGAAGAAACGTACAATTTATTAGCTCCAACAGGTTTTTCTCCAACAAATATTGATGCGCGTCTCAATCGATTCATGCCTTATGCATTGATTCAACGCAATACTCCATTCGAATTGATCATTATTGATACTAAAAATGGTGCAACGTTGTTTCAAACAACGATGAAAATAATGCGTGGGACGGAATTGACAGAAGAACGGGAGAATTGGTCCTGTTGGTAGTATTTGGGCTTGGAAAGTGGTATTGAAATACCCACAAGTAGGCGAAAACCCTGAATATTCAGGAACGATTACTCGTTTGTAATTACCAAGAAATAAGCGGGTTTTTGAGAAGAAGCGCGCGTTTCAACTGATTGGTTTTCTCTTGAAATTGACAAACTTTTACTGATTCAGGATAAAGAAAACGATGCGCTTCCATTGTTCTGATTTTTGCAATTTCTGCACAAACAGCTTGCGTTTCACTTGTAAAAAACCACGATTGAAACAAGAGCCAAACCTCCGTTATCGCTAATTCGTTTGGATGCACTCCGTCAGCTTCAAAATACCGGTAATCGCGTAACAAATCATTGACCAATTCATAACTTGGGAAATACGTTCCAATAGCCGTAAGTTCCTCGCATACGAGCAGCAAACGTGCTTTAGAACGATTGTTTTCAACCCATCCTTCCCGCGAATAACGCACTGGACTAACGGTGAATACAACTTGAAGCGTAGATTGACCTGCTTGAGTTGGTGAATCGTTTTCTTTCCAAATACGTGTCATTTCATCAACTTCACTCACCTGTTTATCGAATAACACAGCAGGTTTCTGGTGACATTCGCGACTAATTCATTCGTTTCTTTCAAGTAATACCCCAAAGCAGAACCAAAGGTAACCATCAAATAATCAGCCGTCAATAACACTTCTTTTAAATGAAGAAAACGCTGTGATAGTGCATCATCCAGTGCCGTTTGAGTCATGCCATAAACAGAACCACTGGCCCTGTAATCGAGGAAAACATCGTCTTTTTGAACAGTTTTTTTGACTATTTCTCCGGATAAAGCTTGTTGAATGTGTTCAGCAATCACAAGCGGATGAAATATAACACCAAATGGATTGTCTTCCACAGAAAAACCAGCATAGCGTAATTTTTGAGTAATGTGCGTGGAGAAACACGATCCAACTGCACCACTTTTTGACCGTGCGCTATTGGTACTATAGCATTTGGTGACGGGAATATTTCGGCAAAGTTACTCATGTGAATTGTTCCATTGTGAATTCAAAAACACTTCCCCAACCTTTCCATTTTCCTGCCTCAGCAATGGTTTCGTTGTGCCAAATACAACAAAAATTCCCGCCGTATCGTTGACTTCTTCCGCTAACAAAGCTACTACTCGTTTAGCAGTTTCAATATCGTATGCTTTGTATTCGAGTAAGGTTCCATCCATGTAAACAAATGGAAACACTTTGTAGTTGGTATCTTTGTTGCGTTCTAAATCGAAGAAATGAAACGGGCGCGCTGCCTGCTCGAAAACCAAATTCTTCGGCGTATCCCATTGAAAAGTCAGCTTGAAAACCCAACGAAATTAATCTTCTATAAGTATGTGGAATAGCTAACTTGAGGAAATGCTGACGACTTTCTAATGGTTTTGCACCCAAAATATGTGTTAAACGATCGGTTCTTGAGAAAGTTTGCTCTCTGACGTATTACTTGCGTAGCTTGGGTGTAAACCAACATGCGCAATGGGATCGAACGATTGAATCAACGCTTGGTGACGCGGATCTGACCATGAAATTTTTATCGTGTTCCGCAAAATCACCTAACAGCCAAAAAAGCCTTGTTCAGGATGTTTGCGCGCTACTTTATTCAGAAAATCAAAACAGTCAAACGGATCTGTCTCTGCTCCTGACTGCACTTTTTTGCGTTGAATTCTGCGTGATTTGTTGCGTTGGATTACATCTTTTGCAGTTGACAACCACGTACGCCAACCTTCTTTCCATTGAAAAGCAAAGGTATTGTCGATATCAAAAGTTGGAACGAATGTATGCCATTTTTCTGCGTCAAACTGCGGCATCAAACTTGGGGCAAAACGCACATGATTGCACGCACCCAACGTTCCACAATTTGTAACTGTAACCAATTGTATTTGAATAAAATACTGTTTTTTGCTTCAAAACGACCATGTTTATCTAAAACAGGATAATTGTATTCTTCGTAGCGTGAAATAACATAAAAAATAGCTGCAAATGGATCGATTATTTCATCAATTCCAAGCAATCCATTCCTTCCCAAACTGCTTTTTCAATGGTTAAATCAGGATTCAAGTTCTTCAAACAACAGGCAGCAGGCAACAATTGAGGTGCATCAGGAATATTCCAAGACGAATAATTGAGTTTCAAACCAGCAGCTTGTTCAAAAAACACCCTGTCATTGGTTAATTGCGCAGACAAACCATGTTCTTCAAAAACAAAGTGCATGGTGTACACCAAGCGTTCAGAAATTTGATCAACGAAAATCAGCATTTTACCTTATAACATGTTTTCTTTCGAGAAGCTAAAGTAGCCATTATCTGTGATAATGAGGTGATCAAGTAAGTGTAAATCGATCATTTCGCCAATTTCGCGGATTTTATTCGTTATTTTCATGTCTTGCTCACACTCGTTTTAACTGGCCACTTGGTGGTTGTTGTGTATAAATCATTCCGGATGCGCATAATTCCATGCCATTTTAAAAACAATCTTCGCATCCACATAAGTTCCAGACTGCCCTCCTGTCGATAGGTGTTTTGATTTGAATAATTTGGTTCGAACGGTCGAGGTACATGACATAACTTTCTTCGTGCATTAAATCTTGATAATAGCCTTTCAGTTGCAAATATGCGGCATGTGACGAAACGATTTTAATCTTTTTTCGGTGAGAACTTCTTTGCGGCGCCTTCCCAATTCAAGAGCAGCCAAAATAGCAATCGCTTTCGAATCGCCTATTCCCCTTTACTTTTAAAGCTGTGCACGAGTTAATTTCCCGAATTCATACAAGTCACCATTGGTCAACGCCAATAATTCACGTCCCAATCGAATGCTGATTTATTACCACTTCCCGTACCTATAATGATGGCTAATAATTCTGCATCCATCCGACAAGCCGACCTTCCTTTTAGCATCATTTTTTCCTCGGCCGATCATCTTCTTGCCAATATGGAATTGAAAATTTTTGTTCCAACATGCACTGCTTTTCCACTCAAGTTAGTGAAAAATTATCAAATCAAAATCAACCGAGCCCGAAAAATTATCAGAAAATGGTTATTTTTACCCAAACGAAAATTCCTCATGAAACAATTGATTACCCTTTGCGCTTGCTCTTTATTATTATTGCAAGCTTGTGGACAAAATACAGTTCCAACGAAAGAAAACAAACGCGTAATTCCTCAATTACCTGCTATGACCGCAATTATGAATTGAGTGATTTTCTTTCTGAAAACGTACATTAACGAAAGATGTTGATCAATTATTTGCGTCGTTAGACGATACAGCTATTGTCGCACAACTTGTTATGCCAGCTGTCGGTCGATTGGGATTAACACCCGAACAGATAACACAATTAATCAATCGCCGCCAATTGGAGGTGTGTTGATGTTGAACGGTTCAAAAGATCAATTCACTTCATGGAAGCAATTTTGACGCTTTGAATAAATTAAATGGCAATCCCCAATTTTATACAGTGCGGATGCGGAACCAAGCTTGTTCAATAGAAAAATAAGTGGCGCCCCAACTGTAAAAAAAGCGAATGAAATCACTTCGTTAGCAGAGGTCAACGCTTGTGCAGACACTATCGCAGCGGTTTTAAAAAGCAATC
>WJBH02000352.1:0-21742 GCA_013167095.2 Daphnia sinensis | reverse complement strand
AAGTACGTATCTTACTTGCACAAGCGCTTTTCGGAAATCCAGATGTATTGATTTTGGATGAGCCTACCATGACTTGGACTTAAAAACCATTACTTGGTTGGAAGATTTCTTGTTGGATTTCAGAAATACAGTCATTGTTGTATCGCATGACCGTCACTTTTTGGATACCGTATGTACGCACGTTTGTGATATCGATTTCAGTAAAATCAATTATTTACGGTAACTACACATTCTGGTACCAGTCATCTCAATTAGCTGCGCGTCAACGTGCTGATAAAAACAAAAAAGCGGAGGATAAGAAGAAAGAATTACAAGATTTCATCTCTCGTTTCTCTTGCAAATGCTTCCAAATCAAACAAGCAACAAGCCGTAGAAAATTAATCGATAAATTGGATTTAGAAGAAATTCAACCATCATCAAGACGTTATCCTGGAATTACATTCCACCAAGAACGCGATGCTGGAAATCAGATTTTAACGGTAGTGGCTTGACAAAAATACACGATGGTGAAACATTGTTCAAAGACTTGTCATTTACCCTGAATAAGGGTGATAAAATTGCATTCATTTCAAGAAACTCGTTAGCAATGACACATTTCTTCGAAATTTTGAATGGCAACGCAACAGCTGATAAAGGTGACTTTATTTTTGGAACAACAATCACAACGGCTTATTTACCAAACGATAATTCATCTTTTTTTGAAACAAAAGCGTCGTTAATTGATTGGTTGCGTCAATATGCTCAAACAGAAGAGGAAAAAGAAGAAGTTAGTCTTCGTGGATTCCTTGGACGTATGTTGTTTTCTGGCGAAGAGGCATTGAAAAGTGCGACTGTCCTTTCCGGAGGTGAAAAAGTACGTTGTATGTTATCCCGCATGATGTTAGCGAAAGCAAACGTTTTGATGATGGACGAACCTACCAATCACTTGGATTTGGAATCGATTACTGCATTGAACAACGGAATGTCTGATTTTCAAGGAACGTTGTTGTTTACCTCTCATGACCACGAATTGGTTGCGACTGTTGCAAATCGTATCATTGAAATCGGTCCGAATGGATTCATTGACAAAATGATGCCTTACGACGATTACTTATCGGACGACAAAATCGCTCAATTACAAGAAGAACTGTACAAATAAATGAGTGTACCTAACCGTTCGTTTTTATTGCGGCATCGCTTTATTTCGGCTTTGCGTGATATAGATTTGAAAGGAATTCGTCGTTTGTCAGTTTTGTTGCCCAAATTGTTATTACCAGCAGTCGATCAGGCTGAAAAAATGGAAATTCAAACACTACATGGTGTTAAGTTATTGATCGATCCTGCAAAAGATAAAGGTGTTGAATTAGCGCTATATCAAACAGGAACCTATGAAAAAGGTACGATTCAATTGCTTGGTGATTTCTTAAAACAGGGCAGTATTTTTATGGATATTGGCGCAAATATAGTTTTGATGTCAACCATTGCTTCAAAAATTGTCGGAGAAAAGGGACGCGTTTATGCTGTTGAAGCCAATCCAAAAACAATAGAAGTACTGCGTCACAACTGCGCAATTAATCTATGCGAAAATATTGAAATCTGCCGATTGCCTTGGCCAGCGAAAAAGGAAGTGCCATTCTTTACGAAAATTGGAATGTAAATAGAGGAGGTGCTTCGTTAATTTCGCAAGGTGATGAACATGGAATAACTGTTTCGAAAGAACGACTGGATGATTTATTTTCACGAGATTCCCGTTCACTTTGTTAAAATTGATGTCGAAGGCTTTGAATTGGAAGTAGTGTTGAAAGGTGGAGTTGCATGGTTCAAAACCAACAACCTGTTTTTATCATCGAAGTCTCAACGCAACGATCCAATCAAGAAGGAGCGACACCCGAATCAATCATGTCATTTGTTGCGGATTTAGGCAACTATTCGTTCTACAAACAAAAAGGAACGAAAGAAAGACGCGGTAAATTAGTGTCAGTACAACCGCCCAAGATTTACCTGAACACGATAATTTAATCGCTATTCCACTCAACGTATTTGATTTTACTGCTTTGCTGTCATTTGTCATTTTTATTGAAATGGCATAATGCTTGACACATTTAAGAAAATTTCAAAAACTATGAAGACAGGACAAATTAATGTTTCGACGGAAAATATTTTTCCAATCATCAAAAAATTCTTGTATTCCGATCATGAGATTTTCTTACGAGAATTAGTTTCAAATGCTGTTGATGCTACACAAAAGTTGAAAGTACTCGCAGCTACAGGAGAATACAAAGGCGAATTGGGCGATTTAAAAGTAGAAGTACTTTTAGACAAAGAAGCTAAACATTGACATTCGCGACAATGGTATCGGGATGACCGAAGAGGAAATTGATAAATACATCAATCAAATCGCTTTTTCTGGTGCAGAAGAATTTGTTAAAATGTACGAAGGAAAGAAGGTGCTGAAAGCATTATCGGACACTTTGGATTAGGCTTTTACTCAGGGTTCATGGTGTCTGAAAAGGTTCAAATTCAAACACTTGCGCGTTACGAAGGTGCTCAAGCGGTTCAATGGGAAAGTAATGGCTCGCCAGAATACACGATTACAAACATTGAAAAAACAACAAGAGGAACGGATATCGTATTATTCATCACAGAAGAATCGATTGAGTTTTTAGAAAAAACACGCATTCAGGAATCCTAGATAAATACTGTAAGTTTTTACCAATTCCCGTTTTCTTTGGTAATAAAACGGAGTACATCGATTCACCAGAAGGCGAGAAAGACGAAGACGGAAAAGTGAAACGCGTTTCGGTGATGTACCAAATCAAGTGAATAATCCATCACCAGCTTGGACGAAAGCACCAGTTGATTTAAAAGACGAAGATTATCAATCGTTTTACCGCGAATTGTATCCAATGACTTTTGAAGATCCATTGTTCCACATTCACTTAAATGTTGATTATCCGTTTAACTTGACTGGAATCTTGTATTTCCCGAAAATCAAGGAAAATGTTGAGGTACAACGCAATAAAATCAATTGTATTGCAATCAAGTGTTCATTACCGACTCTGTTGCGGAAATCGTTCCTGAATTCTTGACTTTGCTTCACGGTGTTATCGATTCACCAGACATTCCTTTAAACGTATCACGCTCGTACTTACAAAGTGATAGCAACGTTAAAAAAATATCAGCGCACATCACGAAAAAAGTTGCTGATAAATTAGCGGATATGTTCAAAAAAGACCGCGCTGATTTCGAAGCGAAATGGGATGATTTGAAAATTTTTGTTGAATATGGTATGTTATCGGATGATAAATTTGCAGAAAAGCGAAATCTTTTGCTTTAATCAAAAATACGGACGGTAAATTCTATACCATTGACGAATTAAAAGAACAACTTGCGCCACTTCAAACAAATAAAGACGGAAAAGTTGTTGCGTTGTACACACAAGTTTGGAAGAGCATTTTTCGTTTGTGAAACAAGCAAAAGATCGCGGTTATCAAGTAGCAATTATTGATGGACCTTTAGCTCCTCACTGGATTTCAAAAATCGAACAAAGCATTGAAAATATTCAATTTGCACGTGTTGATGCTGATACCTTGGATCAATTGATTCAGAAAGAGGGAGAATTGCCTGCTAAATTGACAGAGGAACAACAAACAACCTTGAAACCATTATTCGAATCAGCTGTAAATGCTCAGAAATTTAAGGTTGAATTCAAATCGATGGCTGAAACAGATGCGCCAATTATCATCACACAACCTGAGTTTATTCGTCGTATGATGGAGCAACAACGTAATGGTGGTGGCGGATTTTTCGGGCGTTTCCTGAAACTTACAACCTCGTGTGAATGCAAATCACGCAAAAATAGAAGGTTTGTTACAAGAAAATAACGAAGCAGAAAAAACATCAAAAGTGAAGCAATTAACCGATTTAGCTTTGCTTTCTCAAGGAATGTTAAAAGGAGAAGAGTTGACAAATTTCATTGAAAGAAGTATCGACTTTATCTAAAAATAATGTATCATTGTCCCGTAATTGCACATTACGGGACTTTATTTTTTTTACGTGTATAGTATCATTTTTGCCATTTTGGCGTTTATTTTATTCAAAGGCAATTTTCTTTTTGGCTTTTTAGGTTAATCATTGGTGGTTCAATAGATAATGCAGTTCGCACAAGAAAAGCAGGTGGGCAAACTGGTCAAGGTAGAAATCGTCAATCGTTTCAAGATGTTTTTGAGTTTTACCGTCAACAAACGCAGCGGTATGATTTTCCAACGCAGTTGGTAGCGCTTTCAGCCTATATGATGAAGAGTGACGGAAAAGTTGTAAAGTCGGAGCTGAATTTTGTAAAGTCGTTTTTAGCACAACAATTTGGACCGAACTTCAATGTTCAACACTTACAAACCCTCAAACAATTTTTAGATGCTCCGCGCATTCCAATTGAGGAAATTTGTGCTGACATTCGTATGCGTGCACAAGAAGAAATGCGCATTCAATTACTGCATTATCTGTTTGGTATTGCTCAATCTGATGGCGAAGTATCCGATGCGGAAATCAAAACACTACAGTACCTATCGCAGCTTTTACACGTTCCTCCAATGGATTTTAGATCCGTTCAAGGAATGTTCAAGCGCAATTTAGATGCCGATTACGAAGTCTTAGGAATTGAAAAATCAGCATCTGACGAAGATGTAAAAAAGCATACCGAAAAATGGCTGTGCGTTATCACCCAGATAAAGTAGCATCGCTTGGAGAGGAGTATCAAAAAGGTGCAAAAGAGAAGTTTCAATCGATTCAGCAAGCTTACGATAACATCAAAAAAGCGCGCGGATTATAATTTTTGTTTTTAGTTCGAATTAATTATTGTATATTTAACAATAAGTAATTTTTTGTTTTCCAAAGTGGATGGTATCAAATCGCTTAAACAGGCGCTTTTGCCAAAACTAAACTACAGGAAAACATGAAAAAAAAGTCTACTTTTCGCACAACTTTTTGCGAGTACATTATTAGTCGCTCAAGTTTCACCAATCAACTTCGAAAGTACCGGAAACGGCGCAAACTGGAATTGGGTTGCATTCGAAAACAGTACGCAAACAACAATCGAATTTGTTGCAAATCCAAGTGTTGCAGCACCGAATACATCTTCAACTGTTGTCAAATTCACTGCAAAACAAGCTGGTCAGCCTTGGGCAGGTTGCGAAACGCCACACGGGGCAGGAGTTGGAACTTTCACCTTGAATGCGTCCAATTGTTTTGTAAAGATATTGGTTTGGAAACCAGTTATCAGTGATGTTGGAATTAAATTCGCAACACCTTCTGGCGCTTCGACAGGTGAAATAAAAGTTCCAAACACATTAATCAATCAATGGGAGGAATTAACGTTTGATTTTTCTGGGATTATCGGTATGCCATCTTCATCTGGAATTGATCAATTAATTGTTTTTCCTGACTTTTTAGCGCGTTCAACAGATCACATTTGTTATTTTGACAACATCCGTTTTGGAAGTAGTTCTTTAGCTATAGAAGAATCTTCAGCAACTAATCAATTGATTTATCCAATGCCTTTTCAAGATGAATCACGTTAGAAGCATTACAAATTGGTTCATTGATTACCATTACAGATGCTGCAGGTAATCGTGTTTTGCAACAACAAGTTGACATGGAGACAATGACATGTGCAACTACAGACTTGTTATCAGGAGTTTATTTTGTTAATTACGTTACTACTAACGGTAAATTAACGGTTCAGAAAATTATTAAGTAAGCGTTTTATTGCGTTTTACCAATCGCAAACATGGTTGGTTGTTTCGAAATATCATACGCGTTCTCTCGCCAATCTTTGATAGAACGTGTATGTATTTGTTCTGTGTATGTTGTCAAATTTGATGCAACACACAACATGGTATCATCTGCAAGAATATTCACCAAGTCTTCAAAAACGTGCATCGAGCGGAAAGGTGTGTCCATGAACAATTGTGTTTCACCACTTCTTCTCACTTTCGCTTCCAAATCTCTCAATTTCTTCATGCGTACTTTTTGTTCTTTTGGCAAATAACCATGAAATGCAAATTGTTGACCGTTCATGCCACTTCCAATCAATGTCAACAAGATTGAACTTGGTCCAACAGTTGGTACAACACGAATTTCATGTTCATGAGCTAGTGCAACTAAAACAGCTCCTGGATCTGCAATACCTGCACAACCAGCTTCACTGATAATTCCCACATCATTTCCTTCTTTCAACAAACGAATGATAGGCGTTAACTCTGGTGCAGTAGTGCTTTTCGTAAGAATAGAGAACTGAGAATCGTCAATTGGGAAAGTACGATCCATTTACGCAACAAACGACGCGCTGATTTCAATTCTTCCACAGCAAAAAAGCGTAAGCCTGTTGCAATTTCCTCCACTTGTTTTGGAATGATTTGTTCAGTAGTTTCACTCCCTAACGTATTCGGAATTAAGTATAATGTGCCTTTTGCCATGATTATTTTGTAAATGTGTTTTTAATAAATGCGTCGGTAGCTTTTTCTAATAAAGCAATGACGTCATTAAATTCTTGTTCGCCATCGTAATAGGGATCGGGAACTTCTAAGTCTTGTGCTGGATAGAGTTCGTTTAAATATAAACTAACTTTTTCCTTATCTGCGTTCGTTCTTGCTAAAGCAAGTACATTTTTATAATTCGATTTGTCCATCACAAAAATCCGATCGAATGAATCAAAATCGGATACTTGAAATTGTCGAGCACGCAAATGATCGATGGAAACTCCTGCTTTTTTTGCGCACTTACGCATCCGTTCATCGGCTTGCGAACCAATGTGGTAATTGGCAGTTCCAGCCGAATCGACTTCAATATCAAGTTGTTGCATGTTTGATTTGTGAGAAAGCCAGCCTTCCGCCATCGGTGAGCGACAAATATTACCCAAACAAACCATTAATACGCGCATCTTCTTTTTTTGTTTTACAAAGATAGCAACTTTCTAGTCATAATAAGGAACGTTCAGCAGTTTCGATACTTTGTTCTGTAAAAAATGACATTTATTCATTTGTGACAATTTCAGTGAAACGAATTGATAGTTCGTTGTTATAAATTACTATATTAGTTCAGAACCAACACGTTATACTATGAGACAACTAAAAATTGTAAAGCAAGTTACCAATCGGGAAAACGCTTCTTTGGATAAGTATTTGCAAGAAATTGCGCGTGTTGAATTAATTACTGCTGAAGAAGAAGTTATCTTGGCAAGACGCATCAAAGAAGGCGATAAAATCGCTTTGGAGCGTCTGACGAAGGCAAATTTACGTTTCGTGGTTTCCGTTTCCAAACAATATCAAAATCAAGGATTATCTTTGCCAGATCTTATTAATGAAGGAAATTTAGGCTTAATCAAAGCTGCGGAACGTTTTGATGAAACAAGAGGTTTTAAATTCATTTCATATGCCGTTTGGTGGATACGTCAATCTATTTTGCAAGCATTAGCAGAACAAGCACGCATTGTTCGTTTGCCACTCAATAAAATTGGTTCGATCAATAAAATCAACCGCGCATATGGTGAATTAGAACAACAATTTGAACGTCCTCCAACAGCAGATGAGTTAGCCGAACATTTGGAATGCTCAGTTGAAGATGTGCGTCAATCACTCGCAAATTCTGGAAGACACATTTCTATGGACGCTCCTTTGGTTGAAGGAGAAGAATCATCGTCAAGCATGTACGATGTCTTGCCAAATGATGCGTTAGCAAGTCCAGATGAACAGGTCATGTTGGAATCCTTACAAAACGACATCGAACGTTCGTTGTTGAGCTTGTCTGGACGAGAAAGTGATGTGGTTCGCTTGTTTATGGTTTAAACGGGAAAACGCCCTTGTCTTTAGAGGAAATTGGTCTATTGTTTGATTTAACGCGCGAACGTGTTCGGCAAATCAAAGAAAAAGCTATTCGACGCTTGAAACATACTTCGCGCTGTCGTTCCTTAAAACGTTTGGGTTAATTTGGATCAACGTCAATGATGATACGAATTGAACGATATTTGGATTACTGTAAAATTGATCGGTTAATTCATGTAAACGTTCTTTCACCTTTTTTTGTGGTGCTTCGTGTTCAATTTTTAATAAAATTTCTTTTAAGTAAAAATTCTGAATGCGCGCAATAACAGGGAATTCTGGTCCTAACACACGTTCTTGGAAAATTGCACGCAATTGCTGGCTGAAATAATTTGCAGCTTCGGATATCAAATCGCGGTCTTTGTGTTTTAAAGTGAATTTTATGAGCTTATAAAATGGCGGATAATGGTAATTGCGTCGTTCTACAATTTCATTTGAAGCAAAAGCTGTGTAATTGTGCGCAATCACTTGTTGAATAACCCAATGATCAGGATTTCCTGTTTGTATGATAACACGCCCACGTTTGTTTCTTCTTCCTGCTCGCCCTGCAACTTGACTCATCAGTTGAAACGATCGTTCAAAAGCTCTAAAATCGGTTTTATTGAGCATCATGTCCGCATCTAAAATACCCACTAATCCAACATCGTTGAAATCGAGTCCTTTTGCAATCATCTGCGTTCCGATTAGAATATCAATCGTTCTGTTTTCAAAAGCTTGAATAATCTTCAAGTAACCATTCTTATTACGTGTTGTATCAAAATCCATCCGTGCTATACGAACATCAGGTAGTAACAATGCTAAATCGTCTTCTAATTTTTCAGTACCAAAACCAAGCATTTTTAAACGATTACTACCACAAGCAGGACAAGTTCCAATTGGAGGAATCTGATAACTACAATGGTGGCACTTTAAAATGTTTGCGTGTTTGTGGTAATTTAATGTCGTATCACAGTTTTTACAATTTGGACTATATCCACACAATTCACAGGTCCAAATAGGCGTGTAGCCCCTTCTGTTTTGAAACAAGATGATTTGTTCGTTGCGTTCCAGTGCAGCTTTGATTTCTTCTAATAAAAAACTGGAAAAATGACCGTTAACCGTTTTTTCAATCCGTTCTTTTTTCATGTCAGCACAGAAAATTTCTGGTAACTGAACCTGAGAGTAACGGTCATTTAATGCAACATATCCAAATTTCCCTTCTTGTGCATTTTGATAAGACTCAATAGAGGGCGTAGCAGATCCTAACACTGTTTTTGCTTTAAAATAATGTGCTAAAACTATTCCAATATCACGTGCATTGTAGCGCGGTGAAGGATCGTGTTGTTTGTACGAAGATTCGTGTTCTTCGTCAACGATTACCAAACCTAAGTCTTGAAACGGAAGAAAAACAGCAGAGCGCGCACCGACTACCACACGAAATTCATTGGGGTCGTTCGCTAACACTTTGTTCCATATCTCAACGCGTTCGTTGGAATTAAAGCGCGAATGATACACACCGATTTGTTTGCCAAAATAAACGGTTAATCGTTCAATAATTGAGTTGTTAAGGCAATCTCAGGAATTAAAAACAAAATCTGTTTGCCCTTTTCAAGTGCTTGTTTGATTAAATGAATGTAGATCTCAGTTTTTCCTGATCCAGTATTCCATGTAATAAAACTGTTTCTTTTGTTAACAGTTGATCTTGAATAGACGAGAAAGCATCTAGTTGACCTTGTGATAGTTCTGGAAATTTAAGTGTGTTGTTTTGAGCAGCTTGAATTCGAGAAATCTCTAAACGCTCAAAACGAATAAAGCCATTTTTTTCCAACGTATTCATTGCCGAAAGTGAACAGCCTTGTTCTTCTAAATCTTTTCGTAAAATTGGAGTTACTTTTCCGTTTTGAAAACCACCAAGTTTTAACAAATACAACAACACTTCCTCCTGTTTACTGCTTGATTTTTTTTCGCTTAATTGTTCAAAAACGCGATTTAATGCTGTTTCATCACGATATGCTTCCTGTAAAACGACAAAAAGTGCTGTTTTAGCGGTGAATTTATTACGAAGTTCTTCTTGTGTTAAAATAGCACGTTTTTCAATCAATCGTTTGATGATTGGTTGAATTGTTTTTATTCCTGCTATCTCTGAAATTTCTTTTAAATCAAGCGTTTCTTGCATGCTTAATGCTTCGATTATCAGAAATTCTCTGTCATCAAGCGGAGTGTTTTGTTCATCAAAATCAGGATGAAGTACCACTTTTGTTTCACTGGCTAGTTTAAAATTGGCTGGAAGCGCGGCATTCATCACATCGCCAATTGGCGCCATGTAATATTGCGTGATCCATTTCCAAAACTGGTATTGTTTTAAACCAATTAATGGTTCATCGTCTAAATATGTTCAATATATTTTGCTTGGTAAAGCGTTGGACTTCTTGGTGAATTTTCGTGACAATTCCCGTGTAAAATTTTCCTTTTCCAAATGGAACAATAACACGTGTGAACAATTGTACCGTGTCATTCATTTCAAATGGGACGCGGTAAGTAAACTCATTGCTCAACGAAATCGGGAGAATGATGTCAACAAAAAGAGTTATGCGTTCACTCATGTTGTAAAGTTAAACAACTAGCATGAAAAAAGCCCTATTTTACAACAGGGCTTTCAATTTTTTTATTGACAAACGAAGCTTTCGCCATTTGCTATATCCGTGGGATGATCGCTACAGAAAAGTAAGTTTCCAGTAATAGGTCCATTACAAAGTTCAATAACTGAATTTTTATCAATTCCTCGTGTATACGGTTGGAAATTTTGCCATTTAACTTTCGTTTGACTGACTTTAAATCGCGATGAAAACAAACCGATTGCTCCACGACCATCACTTGTAATTAAGTTCGTGAATGTTGGTTTGTTTTGTGCCAATGAATTACTTGGCTTATTGATTAAGATATATTTACTCAAATCATCTGTCCCTCCTGTAAATGTAAGCGTGATCTTCGTAAATTGACGTTTGTTGATTGTCGGGTCATTGGTAACATTTGACTTGATCAATTCAAAAAAGTTCTTTCCATTTGCTAAAAATGTAGAACTAGTTCCTTGAATATCATCACCATTTAATTCACCTAACTTCCAAACAATGATTTCTCAACCGGATTTCCATTAAAATATTCATCAAAATAAACGGTCAAACGAGCATCCATTATTTTTGCGTTGCCATTGTTGACTTTACATGTTTGATTCGTGTATGAAACCACACCGTTTGCAGCAGACATAAAGTTAAACGATCCCAACGGATTAGGATTTGTTATACCCAACCTCCTGTCATAGCAGTTTCGCCAGTTACGGTAAATTCGCCATTATTGATAATCGCTTTCATGCGATAAGTTGCATTTGTTTTTAGTGGAGCAGCTGCTGTTGTTTCGAAATAATAACATTTTTGATTAGGACTGTAAAAAGCACCAGGTTCTTTGTTGGTAATTGTTGTGTCTTTTAACGTCCATGTTCTTGTAACTTGATTCATTAAAACTTCCTCAACTGTTACATCAACTTGATCGAAATAACTGGAATCTTCAATTTGAGCGACATCTATTGCGTTATTAGTTCCAGAAAAAGTGCGAGTTATCTTAATAAAATGAATACTGTCAGTTGCATCGAGTAAGCCAAAAACAACAGGTATTTGTTTTGCATCAGGATTGGACGTAATTTCCTCGTTACATGAAGTAATAAAAAGCAACAACGCAATTGGAAGTAAGTAGATAAAACGCAAAATTTTCATAATTAGCTAATTTGAACTCAAAAATAACAATATAATTCAATTAAAATAGAACCGGTAACTCATTAAAAGTGACGGAACAATCAATTTTTAACGCGATTGAAACGCATTGCACGCAACATCCAATTGGGTAAAAATGCTCCTGGTTTTTATTTTTTAAATGAATGTACCAGCCTAACTTTTTCATTACAGGTACTTTATGTGTTTCAACAAATTCAATCCATGTACCATCTGGATCTTCAATATAACTAAAACGACCACCTGCTTCACCCATGTCAAATGTTTTACCGGAATCAACTGTAAATGGAAAACCTGCTGCTTCACATTCTTGTTGTAAACTATCCATACCTTGGACATCAAAACACAAGTGTATGAATCCCCAATCGCCCCAAAAGCGGTTCTTGAAAATTGATTTCGCATCTGTTCGTTCCACTGCTTGAATCAATTCGATTTGTGTTGGTCCTAGTAGTTTTGCAAATGGTCCTTTGCGCGCTTCAGGGTGTTGTAATAAAACACGACGAATGCGTTGATTTCCGTTTGGTATGTTATCAAATGCAGCAAATGTGTCAGTTACATCGTAAACGATTTCACTGTATCCTAAAATTTCTTGATACAATTTCAATGATTTTTCAATTGAACTAACACCAATCATTGCGCCAGCAACTCCTCCTGTCTGACCTTCAAATTTGGTATCCATGAACCAAGCGTTTCCTTCAACGATATCAAAAATATTTCCATTTGGATCCTGTACTAAAAAATGCAATTGCCCCGAAGGAAGTTGTTGAGGTTCAGATAAATATGTGCGCCATTTTTTTTCAAGAAATCAAATGTAGCTGTTACATTTTTTGATTTGATACGACAAGCATACAAACCAAAGTCACCTAAAATGATCGGTTCTGTTGATTTTTCCGTTCCTCTCGATGTGAATTGCCAAATCTCGAAACCTCCACCACCTTCCATAGAAAGTGCTAATGTTGCAGTACGTGCATGAACTTGACCACCAGTGTAACGCGTCATAAGCGGTGCTTCTGCTGCTTCTTCAAAAATCCGAACATCTACACCAAAGTTTTGGCGGTACCATTTCCAGATACCTTGTACATCGGGAACTCCAATTCCCATTTGTTGTATTCCACAAATAATTTTTGTCATATCTTTTTTTTTACCACCTTGTTGCACGTTCGTTGAACAAGATAAAGCCGTAACTAAATTGTAAAATTAACGGTTTTAATTGTTTTGGAAAATAATCCAAACTCAAGCGCAAAGGTCCAACAGGCGAATGATAAATTCCTGAAAGACTTGCCACGACTGATTCACCCTTAAATAATTTTGAATAACCAAAAGTACCATCGTTATTTTTCACTAATTGCTTAAATGGCTGGTACAAATATGCATCCAACCGGATATCAAAATTTTTACGTGGTGTATACACTAAATTAATTCCACCACTTATAAATTGTGGTGAACGATATTCGGGTAGAAAATAGTTTGCATATCAGGAATAGCTTGAAAGCTATTCATACTTAATAAAGATGCAGTGTAGTTTTTAAAAAGTGATTGACTTGTTAAGCTCGCAATTGCGTGAACACCCAAAGAAAGTCTTTTTTTCGCCAACACAAATTGTTGCGCTTCACCATATAGGTTTATCCATTCATGTTGTTTTCTGTAATTGTATTGTTCACTCGATTGTGAACCAGAAATACTGTGCTCTTCTCCCGTAATGAATCTAAATTTCAAACTTAACAATGATCCTGAAGTAGCAAATTGTTTGCGGTTTAACGAGTTTTGTTCAATATACCCACTAAACACATGTCCCTTAAATGTGGTTAAATCGCTTGTGTCTTTGTTGGTAAAGTTGGATGATTGATAATAACTATCCTCTAAATCTACAAATCGGTAATCAAAAACAAGTTTTGAATTATTGAAAATAGGTAATTTGACTTGAGCTCCAACATAAGATTCATATTGTACCAAAAAAGACGGCTTCACATCTTCAAAAAACGTTGCAAAACTTCTGAAATAA
This sequence comes from Daphnia sinensis, assembly GCA_013167095.2. Classification (NCBI taxonomy): domain Eukaryota; kingdom Metazoa; phylum Arthropoda; class Branchiopoda; order Diplostraca; family Daphniidae; genus Daphnia; species Daphnia sinensis. The sequence continues at coordinate 8,126 of WJBH02000352.1, read as the reverse complement.
TCCCAGCGATTAATTGTTCCGTAAGTACTAATTGATAGTGGCCAATAAGTTGGTAAATGAAAATCAACACCGATTTTACCAGAACCATAGAATTTTCCAAAATAGGTATTGGCATGTATGCCCGTTGCCATGCGCCCTACATTCAAATAATTCAATTGTAAAAATCCAGTATTAATTGCACGTGATGAAAAACACCGCCCACGTCAACTCTGAATTGTTTTGCTTTTGTCACCGCAATTTTTAGTGCAAAAGAACTGTCTTTTCCAGTGAAAGAGTAGGGAATAAGTAACTTACTTGTGGTGTTGCATAGTCTAAAATAACGACGTTCAAAACGTTGCTCTCCAATGATTTGATCTTTATTGTTTTTTAGAATTGATTTGCGCACAAACTTTCATCTTTTCCACTTGCATAACTCGTTTGTACTTGATTGATGGTTAACGAAGGGATTTTTGCTTGAAAAGCGCGACGTTTCTCTTTCAGAGATTGTTGAGAAACACGGTAATTGATTTCTTTTTTAATCGAATCGATGATTAAAAGTGTTGCCTTGTATCCATCGTTGATTGCTGTTTCAACATCTTCAAAATCAAATGTTTGAATGCTTGATTTTGGTTCAATGATAATGCCGTTGGAACAAGGAATGGAAAAATCCGACTGTGAGACCAGCATATTCGTTAATTGACTAATCAAATCATCTTCATTGGGTGGTTTTGCATTGTACGAAACTTTACTACCAATGATGTAATCAGGACTAAAATGTTCGTAAAGTACATCAGCAGGGAAGTTATTATAAAGTCCACCGTCAAAGTACAGCGTACCATTGATTTTGATTGGATTAATATAAAAAGGATAGGTCATTGAAGCTCGTACTGCCTCGTTCAAATTACCAGTTGCAAAAACAATTCCTTTTTTTTCAACGATATCACTTGCAACACAGCGAAAGGGTACAAACAAACTGTCGAAATTATTTTGAAATGTAGCGGATGTTTTCCCTTGAATGCGCAACATTTCATAATCCAATAATTCTGGTCGTATAAAATTGTCGGTAAGGATCTTTTAAAAAGACTGTCAATTGAAAACGAAAAACTAATAATAGAGGAATTAATGGGGTCTTCACGTAATAAAAATTCGTGTTTTTGCTCGACTTCTCCTTTTGTCATGAGCATGAATTTTTCACTTTTGACGTACGCTTCAATCTCGGCTGGACTCATTCCACACGCATATAAAGAGCCAATAAATGCTCCTGCTGATGTGCCTGAAATAAAATTGATTGGAATTTCGTTTTCTTCGAGTGCCTTCAAAACACCAATATGTGCAAATCCTGAAGCGCCACCACCACTCAATACTAATCCAACTCCTTGACCGAATAAACTATTCGATTGAACTAGTAACCAAACAAACAAAATTGCAAAGCGGATTTTCAAGTGTTTTTTTTTTCAAATTTACAAAATATTGTAGGTAAAAAGTGCGAAAAGGATGTGTTCTTTTTGGCTAGTTAATCGACATTACATCATTTCAACTCAAAATCGTGTTTACTTCCTAATTAATAACTGTACCTTTGCCACGAATGTAATCCATTAATGATTACGGTATATACGAATGGAAAAAACAATTAAAATAGTAGTCAAAACTTTTTTCGGATTGGAAGAAGTGTTGCAAGAAGAATTGAATGAGCTGGGTTATGAATCGACTGAAAAATTAAATAGAGCCGTTCAATTAACTGGAACATGGAAAGATGTTTACCGCATTAATTTGCATGCACGTTGTGCACTTTCAGTGCTTGTTGAGCTTCGAACATTTCAATTGAAAGAAGAAAATGATTTATACAAAGAAGCATTAAAAGTTGATTGGCCAGGATTATTCGGGGTTGACAAAACTTTTGCGATTAAAGGTGCTGTCAATTCACAGTTATTCAAACATTCTCAATTTCCGTTTTTATTGGTAAAAGATGCTGTTGCAGATGTGTTTAGAAAAGAAACGGGTGAACGACCTGACGTAAATATTCGCACACCACAAGTTGTCATTGATTTGTATGTGCGTGAAAATCAAGGAACCTTGTCGGTAAATACAAGTGGCTTACCTCTTTTCCATAGAGGATACCGTCAATCAACTGGTGAAGCACCTTTGAACGAAGTTGTTGCAGCTGGTTTGATTCGCTTATCGGGTTGGGATAGAAAATCAACGTTTGTTGATCCTTTTTGTGGTTCAGGAACCTTGTTAATTGAAGCTGCTTTATTGGCTACGGGAATTCCATCTACAATAGAGCGAACACATTACGCATTTAAAAACTTAACAAATTACGACCGCGTTCTATGGGAGGAGATGCATGCCGCTGCCAATAAAATTGTAAAAGAATTGCCGTGTATTATTACTGGTTCTGATATCGATGCGGACATGGTCACCATAGCTCGACGTAATTTGAGAAATTTCTCTTTTGGACGTTTTATTCCAATTCAAGTGGAAGATGTTGCCAATGTGAAATTCCCAGAAGAAAAGGAACCTTGATTACAAATCCTCCTTATGGCGAACGTTTGGAAACAGATGTAGTTGAATTGTACGAACAAATCGGTTCCACATTCAAACACCAATTACAAGGTTATACGTGTTGGGTTATTTCTTCCAGTGAAGAAGGGTTTAAATCGGTTGGTTTGCGTCCAGAGCGTAAAATCAAGTTGTTTAATGGTGATCTGGAATGTTCATTCCGTAAGTTCTCCATTTATGATGGCTCGAAAAAAGCAAAAATCAACACGCAGATTCAGTTGAAATTGAAACTTCTGAGGAAGAGGAAGAATAAATACAAAGTAGTATGAAACAAAAAAGGCGTCAATTGACGCCTTTTTTGTTTGAGTTGTTGTTATTTTCTATTTTCAATTGGAACATAGTCACGAGTAACAGCTCCAGTGTATATTTGACGCGGACGACCAATTGGTTCGTTAGCTTCAACCATTTCTTTCCATTGTGCAATCCATCCTGGTAAACGACCAATAGCAAACATGACAGTAAACATATCAGTTGGAATACCAAGTGCTTTGTAAATAATTCCTGAATAGAAATCTACATTAGGATATAAGTTACGCGCTTTGAAGTATTCGTCTTCCAAAGCTACTTTTTCCAATTTTTTCGCGATAGCTAATAATGGATCATTAATGTTTAACTTTTCTAACACATCATCAGCAGCTTTCTTGATTATCGTTGCACGTGGATCAAAGTTCTTGTAAACACGGTGACCAAAGCCCATTAAACGGAAAGAATCGTCTTTGTCTTTTGCTTTCAATACCCATTTGTCAACATCACCACCATCGTTGTGGATTTTTTCAAGCATTTCAATTACAGCTTGGTTAGCACCACCATGAAGTGGACCCCAAAGTGCAGAGATACCAGCTGAAATAGAAGCGTATAAATTTGCTTGTGATGAACCTACGATTCGCACTGTTGAAGTTGAACAGTTTTGTTCGTGGTCAGCATGAAGAATTAATAATTTATTCAATGCAGAAACAACGATTGGATCGATGTCGTATTGCTCAGTTGGCATAGCGAACATCATGTGCAAGAAATTCTTGCAGTAATCGTACTCGTTTTTTGGGTACATGAATGGATGACGCATTGAGTTTTTATAAGCCCATGCAGCCAATGTTGGTAATTTTGCAATCAAACGCAAAATAGTCAAGTTTTTCTTTTCTGGACTTCTGTTTGGGTCAAGTGACTCAGGGTAAAAAGTAGACAACGAACAAACCATCGAAGAAAGTACACCCATTGGATGTGCTTGTGCAGGATACGCTTCAAAAAATTGCTTCATATCCTCGTGAACTAACGTGTGTTTCGTGATGTTCATTGTGAACTCCTCTAATTGAGCACTGTTGGAAGCTCACCATAAATTAATAAGTAAGAAACTTCTAAAAAACTAGCTTTTTCAGCTAATTGCTCAATAGGATAACCTCTGTATTTTAAAATACCCTCTTCTCCATCAAGAAAAGTAATAGCACTTAAAGTTGCTCCTGTGTTTTTGTACCCAGAATCGAGCGTAATATACCCTGTTTCTTGACGTAATTTAGTGATGTCAATCGCTTTTTCGTTTTCCGTACCTTCTACAACAGGAAATTCATATACTTTTCCTCCTAATTCAATTTTTGCAATTTCGCCCATGATGTGTTTTCGAAATGTTATCTAACTTTTTTATTTACCGCACTAAATTAAGAAAGAAAAAAACAATAATCTCCTCTGAAACGATCTTTTTTTGCTAATTAATTATAGTTAATACCTTTTTTTTATTTATTTAACAATTAAAGATAATGAACTATGTTTTTTACAAGTTTTTCAATGTAAAGTCTAATAGCATTGTAAATAAATGATTCCGCGTATTTCCGCCATAAATGCCATGGTTTTTATTTGGGTATATAAATAAATCAAATTGTTTGTTTGCAGCTACTAATGCATTAACAAATTCCATCGAGTTCTGATAGTGTACATTATCATCCGCAGAACCATGAATGAGTAAAAATGGACCTTTGAGCTTGCTTGCATGATTCACGGGTGAATTATCGTCGTATCCTTTTGCATTTTCAGCAGGAGTTTGCATGAATCGTTCGGTATAAATGTTGTCGTAATTTCTCCAATTAGTTACTGGTGCGACAGCAATTCCTGCTTTGAAAACATCCGCTCCTTTTGTCATCGCGAGTGAGGTCATGAATCCGCCATAACTCCAACCTTGGATTCCAATGCGATTTGCATCAACGTAACTTACTTTTTGAAGCTCACGAGCAACAGCAATTAAGTCTTCCGTTTCTAATTTACCAAGTTGCAAGTATGTTGCTTTTTTTATAGCAGCACCTCGATACATCGTTCCGCGCGGATCAACTGAAAAAACAATGTATCCTTTTTCAGCTAATAATTGGTGGTACAAATAATTTGCTCCATCCCATTTATTTAATACCGTATTTGAACCAGGACCACAATAAATAGTAAAGTAAACAGGATATTTTTTGCTGGATCAAATTAGCTGGTTTAATCATCCAAGCATTTAAAAGTGTACCATCAGCACCTTTTACTTGCATAAATTCTTTTGCGGTAAATGTAATGTTGCTAATTTCTCGCGCAGTGTTGCGTTATTTTCTAGTACAGTCAATTCTTTACCAGTTTTATCGCACAAGGTGTATGTTGCTGGTTGATTCGCTGTAGAAGTGGAACGAACAAAATAATTACAACCCACTGAAAATTCAGCATTGTTATAACCTGTAAGTGATGAAATTGCTTTTTTGTTTTTCCGTCAAATGAAATAGCGTACAAAACTTTATTTTTGCACCATTTTCAGAAGACGAATAATAGATGGTTTTTAGTTTTTCATTGAATCCATAGACATCAATGATTTCCCATTCCCCTTTTGTGATTTGTTTTTGTTTGCCATCAAATGAAAGTTGGTAAATGTGGTTGTAACCATCTTTATCAGAATTATGCAGCAACGATTTTCCATCGGGCATGAACAATAAAAACTCGCTTTCTAAGTATGTAGATGATTTTTCATTGTAAATCACTTGAGCAATCGGTTGAGAAGGGTTAGTAATTAGGTGATAGTTGATGTCGCTTTGGTGACGATTCAAGGAAATTGCAACTAATTCATTTTTCACTGTTGACCATTGGAAACGAGGAATGTATTCGTAGTTGCCTAAATTTACCTGTTGCGCATTAGCTTTCATACTCGGTGTAATGAATAAGCTAACTTTTGAATTATCCTCTCCAGCTTTCGGGTATTTGAATGTGTAGTTTTCAGGATATAATTCACCATACATGGCCATTGAAAATTCTTTCACCGCTGATTCGTCAAACTTCAAAAAAGCGATGTGCTTTGAATCTGGTGACCAAGAAAAACCCTGTGTAATAGCAAACTCTTCTTCGTACACCCAATCAGTTGTTCCGTTGATTACTGAATTTTGTTTGCCGTCGTTTGTTAATTGTATCGTTTGAGTAGTATTTAATTCGTAATTGTATAAATTATTTCCAGCAACAAAAGCAATTTGTGTTTCATCTGGTGAGAATGTTGCAAGGGTTTGTGGAATTTCAGATGTGAAAAGTTGTACAGTTTTTTCGTGTTGATATTGTAAACAAAATAAGTTGTTTTGTAGCTATAGCGGTAAATACTTTCCAAATTTGTGGAAAGTAACAAATACGTCCCAGATTTTGACAATGTCGCATCATCAATCGCTAGTTTTTCACCGTTGTAGCTTATTGTCGATAGATTAATAACTCTTCACCCTTACCTTTAAAATCATTAAAAGAAAAACGCATCAACGAATTTGTTCCATCTTGATTTCTTACAATACGGGTGAAATGCTCACCATCGTTTAATGATGTAAATCCTTGAACACCTTTTGCAGCGAACTCAGCTGATTTCCAAATACGTTCGACACTCAATTGTTGACCAAAAGCAGTCATTGCAAAAGCAAAAAAAATGGGGTATATAAATTTCATGTTTGTTTTGTTTGATAACAAATATACAAATAGCTTTTATCAAAAATAAGGAGCTGCGTTTTTTATTGAAAAAAGGTGCGGTAATAAAGGATGTCATGAGTTTTTAACAAGAAATTGAAATTTCTTTTCTAAATGTTAACAATTCTATAATCCAACCAAAAATAAAATTCTGTATTTTTGTTTGAAAATTTTGCTGTGTTCTCCTTGATACATTTAAAATGTTGAAACCACAGCAAAGTAACGACAATATGTGATGTACTAAAACAAAATGAACACTTCGTTGAATATTGATTTTTTAACAAAATCCGTTTTTCTAATTTGTTTTTCAACAAGTGCTTTCTGTACATTTTCCCAAGCAATCTCTTTATCTTTAAAAACAAACAACTATGAAAAAAGCATTACTTTTTTTAGGATTACTATCATCTGTTGCGCAAGCGCAAGATTGTACCAAAATTTTCATCTCTGAATACGTTGAGGTTGGTCAAACAACAAAGCGTTAGAAATTTACAATCCATCAAATGTTGCTGTAGATTTGAGTGAGTATTTTGTTGCGCGTTATTCCAATGGATCTGCAACAGCAACTGTAGCAAATGCAGTTCAATTGTCAGGTACAGTTCCGGCAAGAGGTGTTTTCGTAGCAGTTTTGGACAAACGTGATCAAGCTGGTACAGGACAAGAAGCTCCAATTTGGGATTCACTAGAAGTACGTGCTGATGGATTCTTTTCACCAGTTTACAATACATCTAATGCTTTTTACTGGAATGGTAATGACGCTGTTATGTTGGCAAAAGGTGTTTTACCTACAACTTCTACAGCGAATGTAAATACTGCTGCAGGATTCCAAATTATTGATGTTTTTGGAAAAGTTGGACAAAATCCAGCGAATGAAACAGGTTCTTCGGCAAACAATGACGGTGGTTGGTCAACTGGTTTCCCACACAACACTGGATTGGGAGTTATCGTTACTTCTGATCATTCATTGATTCGTAAATCAACTGTATTAAAAGGTGTGACTGCTGCAGTTTCGTTTTTTGATCCATTGTTAGAATACGATTCAATTCCTGCTGTAACTTATGTAATTGATGCAAATGGAGATACTTTGTCTGGTGCAAGTGGAAATCCTATTTTGTTTGGTAACTGGTTCTCATTAGGAACACACAATTGTGCATGTAATAACTTAGGTGCAAACGAAAACGAAAAAGAGGAAGTTGTGATTTATCCAAATCCTTCTTTAGATGGTTTTATTGCTGTGAAAGGTGCAAGTTCAATCAAAGAAATTCAAATTTACAATGCCTTAGGTCAATATGTTGGAAAAGCGGTACACAATGCTGCAGCTACAATGACTTTGAAATTAGGAAATGATAGAGGTGTTTACATTTTACGCATTACACAAAACGACGGTTCTGTTTCTTCAAAACGCGTTGTAGTTAAATAATAACAATTCATTCACGAGGTCGGACTTGTTTCGGCCTCTTTTTTTTTGTTTATGAATCGATTTTTACTTGTATTTTCTTTATTCATTCCTGTTCTCTTTTTTGCTCAAAACAATTCAAAAGCAACAGGTACAGTTAAAGGTATAACCCAAATGAACAATGAATGCTACCTTTTGCATTCATTCAACTGACTGGTGGTTACAAAACCTATTCCAAAGAAAATGGTTCTTTTGA
>WJBH02000350.1:0-52734 GCA_013167095.2 Daphnia sinensis | reverse complement strand
TTTGCATATGCAGTATTACGGAGGACGACTCTCCTGTCGTAAGACGGTACGTTGGAATTGCTCATCTGATTCAAAGTTTAGCTGTTATATTAAAAGAAAACTATTCAACTAGAAACGAAAACAAGTACTGAACATTGTGCGTTTAATTCTACTGATTAATGGAATAACCGTCAAGTTAGTAAAAGAATTATAAAACTTACAAAAATGCTGCAAATTTTAGTATTAGCAATGCCAATACCCCTGTAGTGAAAGGATAAATTACGAATGTTCGAATGATTTTCTTAAATTAACCTAGGACTTTTAATATCAAAACCAGTAACAATTACTGATCATTGTGCGAAATATTCTACTGATTAAATTAATCCCACTTGTTTCAAATTGAAGAGTAAATAGAAATGAACAAAAAAAGGTTGCATATGCAGTATTACGGAGGACGACTCTCCTGTCATAAGAGGGTACGTTTTGGAATGCACGTTTGATTCAAAGTTTAGCTGTTATATTAAAAGAAAACTATTGAACTAGAAACGAAAACAAGTACTGAACATTGTGCGTTTAATTCTACTGATTAATGGAATAACTGTCAAGTTAGTAAAAAGAATTATAAAACTTACAAAAATATGCTGCAAATTTTAGTATTAGCCATGCCAATACCCCTGTAGTGAAAGGATAAATTACGAATGTTCGAATGATTTTCTTAAATTAACCTAGGACTTTTAATATCAAAACCAGTAACAATTACTGATCATTGTGCGAAATATTCTACTGATTAAATTAATCCCACTTGTTTCAAATTGAAGAGTAAATAGAAATGAACAAAAAAAGGTTGCATATGCAGTATTACGGAGGACGACTCTCCTGTCATAAGACGGTACGTTTGGAATGCACGTTTGATTCAAAGTTTAGCTGTTATATTAAAAGAAAACTATTGAACTAGAAACGAAAACAAGTACTGAACATTGTGCGTTTAATTCTACTGATTAATGGAATAACCGTCAAGTTAGTAAAAAAATAATAAAACTTAAAAAATATGCTGCAAATTTTAGTATTAGCAATGCCAATACCCCTGTAGTGAAAGGATAAATTACGAATGTTCGAATGATTTACTTAAATTAACTAGGACTTTTAATATCAAAACCAGTAACAATTACTGATCATTGTGCGTAATATTCTACTGATTATTAATCCCCTTGTTTCAAATTGAAGAGTAAACATAAATAGAAATGAACAAAAAGGTTGCATATGCAAATTACGGAGGACGACTCTCCTGTCGTAAGACGGTACGTTAGGAATGCACGTTTGATTCAAAGTTTAGCTGTTATAATAAAAGAAAACTATTCAAATAGAAACAAAAACAAGAACTGAACATTGTGCGTTTAATTCTACTGATTAATAGAATAACCGTCAAGTTAGTAAAAGGAATTATAAAACCTACAAAAATACGCTGCCAATTGTAGTATTAGCAATGCCAATACCCCTGTAGTGAAAGGATAAATTACGAATGTTCGAATGATTTTCTTAAATTAACCTAGGACATTTAATATCAAAACCAGTAACAATAACTGATCATTGTGCGTAATATTCTACTGATTAAATTAATCCCACTGGTTTCAAATTGAAGAGTAAACATAAATAGAAATGAACAAAAACAGTATGCATATGCAGTATTAGGAAAGACGATTCGCCTGTTGTAAGACGGTACGTTGGGAATGCTCATTTGATTCAAAGTTTAGCTGTTATATTAAAAGAAAACATTCAACTAGAAACAAAACAAGTACTGAACATTGTGCGTTTAATTCTACTGATTAATGGAATAACCGTCAAGTAGAAAAAAGAATTATAAAACTTACAAAAATATGCTGCAAATTGTAGTATTAGCAATGCCAATAACCCTGTATGAAAGATAAATTACGAATGTTCGAATGATTTTCTTAAATTAAGCTAGGACTTTTAATATCAAAACCAGTAACAATTACTGATAATTGTGCGTAATATTCTACTGATTAAATAAATCCCACTTGTTTAAAATTGAAGAGTAAACCTAAATAGAGAATGAACAAAAACAGTTTGCATATGCAGTATTAGGAGAACGATTCGCCTGTTGTAAGACGGTACGTTGGAATGCTCATGTTGATTCAAAGTTTAGCTGTTATATTAAAAGAAAACTATTCAACTAGAAACAAAAACAAGTACTGAACATTGTGCGTTTAATTCTACTGTTTAACGGATATAACCGTCAAGTTAGTAAAAAGAATTATAAAACTTACAAAAATATGCTGCAAATTGTAGTATTAGCAATGCCAATACCCCTGTAGTGAAAGGATAAATTACGAATGTTCGAATGATTTTCTTAAATTAACCTAGGACTTTTAATATCAAAACCAGTAACATTACTGATCATTGTGCGTAATATTCTACTGATTAAATAATCCCACTTTTGAAATTGAAGAGTAAACATAAATAGAAATGAATAAACAGTTTGCATATGCAGTATTAGGAAAGACGATTCGCCTGTCGTAAGACGGTACTTTGGAAATGCTTGTTTGATTCAAAGTTTAGCTGTTATATTAAAAGAAAACTATTCAACTAGAAACAAAAACAAGTACTGAACATTGTGCGTTTAATTCTACTGATTAATGGACTATCCGTCAAGTTAGTAAAAAGAATTATAAAACTTACAAAAATACGCTGCCAATTGTAGTATTAGCAATGCCAATACCCCTGTAGTGAAAGGATCAATTACGAATGTTCGAATGATTTTCTTAAATTAAGCTAGGACTTTTAATATCAAAACCAGTAACAATTACTGATCATTGTGCGTAATATTCTACTGATTAAATTAATTCCACTTGTTTCAAATTGAAGAGTAAACATAAATAGAAATTAACAAAAACAGTTTGCATATGCAGTATTAGGAAGGACGACTCTCTTGTCGTAAGATGATACATTTGGGAATTGCTCATTTGATTCTAAGTTTAGCTGTTATATTAAAAGAAAACTATTCAACTAGAAACAAAAACAAGTACTGAACATTGTGCGTTTAATTCTACTGGTATTATGGAATAATCGTCAAATTAGTAAAAAGAATTATAAAACTTACAAAAATATGCTGCAAATTGTAGTACTAGCAATGCCAATACCCCTGTAGTGAAGGATAAATTACGAATGTTCGAATGATTTTCTTAAATTAAGCTAGGACTTTTAATATCAAAACCAGTAACAATACTGATCATTGTGCGTAATATTCTACTGATTAAATTAATTCCACTTGTTTCAAATTGAAGAGTAACATAATAGAAATGAACAAAAACAGTTTGCATATGCAGTATTAGGAAGAACGACTCTCTTGTCGTAAGACGGTACGTTGGAAATGCTTGTTTGATTCAAAGTTTAGCTGTTATATTAAAAGAAAAATATTCAACTAGAAACAAAAACAAGTACTGAACATTGTGCGTTTAATTCTACTGATTAATGGAATATCCGTCAAGTTAGTAAAAAGAATTCTAAAACTTACAAAAATACGCTGCCAATTGTAGTATTAGCAATGCCAATACCCCTGTAGTGTAAGGATAAATTACGAATGTTCGAATGATTTTCTTAAATTAACCTAGGACTTTTAATATCAAAACCAGTAACAATTACTGATCATTGTGCGTAATATTCTTCTGATTAAATTAATTCCACTTGTTTCAAATTGAAGAGTAAACATAAATAGAAATGAACAAAAACAGTTTGCATATGCAGTATTAGGACGGACGACTCTCTTGTCGTAAGACGGTACGTTGGAAATGCTTGTTTGATTCAAAGTTTAGCTGTTATATTAAAAGAAAAATATTCAACTAGAAACAAAAACAAGTACTGAACATTGTGCGTTTAATTCTACTGATTAATGGAATATCCGTCAAGTTAGTAAAAAGAATTCTAAAACTTACAAAAATACGCTGCCAATTGTAGTATTAGCAATGCCAATACCCCTGTAGTGAAAGGATAAATTACGAATGTTCGAATGATTTTCTTAAATTAACCTAGGACTTTTAATATCAAAACCAGTAACAATTACTGATCATTGTGCGTAATATTCTACTGATTAAATTAATTCCACTTGTTTCAAATTGAAGAGTAAACATAAATAGAAATGAACAAAAACAGTTTGCATATGCAGTATTAGGAAGGACGACTCTCTTGTCGTAAGACGATACGTTGGAATTGCTCATTTGATTCAAAGTTTAGCTGTTATATTAAAAGAAAACTATTCAACTAGAAACAAAAACAAGTACTGAACATTGTGCGTTTAATTCTACTGATTAATGGAATATCCGTCAAGTTAGTAAAAAGAATTATAAAACTTACAAAAATACGCTGCCAATTGTAGTATTAGCAATGCCAATACCCCTTTAGTGAAAGGATAAATTACGAATGTTCGAATGATTTTCTTAAATTAAGCTAGGACTTTTAATATCAAAACCAGTAACAATTACTGATCATTGTGCGTAATATTCTTCTGATTAAATTAATTCCACTTGTTTCAAATTGAAGAGTAAACATAAATAGAAATGAACAAAAACAGTTTGCATATGCAGTATTAGGAAGGACGACTCTCTTGTCGTAAGATGATACGTTGGAATTGCTCATTTGATTCAAAGTTTAGCTGTTATATTAAAAGAAAACTATTCAACTAGAAACAAAAACAAGTACTGAACATTGTGCGTTTAATTCTACTGATTAATGGAATAATCGTCAAATTAGTAAAAAGAATTATAAAACTTACAAAAATATGCTGCAAATTGTAGTACTAGCAATGCCAATACCCCTGTAGTGAAAGGATAAATTACGAATGTTCGAATGATTTTCTTAAATTAACCTAGGACTTTTAATATCAAAACCAGTAACAATTACTGATCATTGTGCGTAATATTCTTCTGATTAAATTATTCCCACTTGTTTCAAATTGAAGAGTAAACATAAATAGAAATGAATAAAAACATTTTGCATATGCAGTATTAGGAAAGACGATTCGCCTGTTGTAAGACGGTACGTTGGGAATGCTCATTTGATTCAAAGTTTAGCTATTATATTAAAAGAAAACTATTCAGCTAGAAACAAAAACAAGTACTGAAAATCGTGCGTTTAATTCTACTGATTAATGGAATAACCGTCAAGTTAGTAAAAAGAATTATAAAACATACAAAAATATGCTGCAAATTGTAGTATTAGCAATGCCAATACCCCTGTAGTGAAACGATGAATTACGTATGTTCGAATGATTTTCTTAAATTAACCTAGGACTTTTAAGATCAAAGCCAGTAAACAATTACTGATCATTGTGCGTAGTATTCTACTGATTAAATTAATCCCACTCGTTTCAAATTGAAGAGTAAACATAAATAGAAATGAACAAAAACAGTTTGCATATGCAGTATTAGGAAAGACGATTCGCCTGTCGTAAGACGGTACGTTGGGAATGCTCATTTGATTCAAAGTTTAGCTGTTATATTAAAAGAAAACTATTCAGCTAGAAACAAAAACAAGTACTGAACATTGTGCGTTTAATTCTACTGATTAATGGAATAACCGTCAAGTTAGTAAAAAGAATGATAAAACTTACAAAAATATGCTGCAAATTGTAGTATTAGCAATGCCAATACCCCTGTAGTGAAAGGATAAATTACGAATGTTCGAATGATTTTCTTAAATTAACCTATGACTTTTAATATCAAAACCAGTAACAATTACTGATCATTGTGCGTAATATTCTACTGATTAAATTTATCCCACTCGTTTCAAATTGAAGAGTAAACATAAATAGAAATGAACAAAAACAGTTAGCATATGCAGTATTAGGAAAGACGATTCGCCTGTCGTAAGACGGTACGTTGGGAATGCTCATTTGATTCAAAGTTTAGCTGTTATATGTAAAGAAAACTATTCAACTAGAAACAAAAACAAGTACTGAACATTGTGCGTTTAATTCTACTGATTAATGGAATAACCGTCAAGTTAGTAAAAAGAATTATAAAACTTACAAAAATACGCTGCCAATCGTAGTTTTAGCAATGCCAATATCCCTGTAGTGAAAGGATAAATATCGAATGTTCGAATGATTTTCCTAAATTAACCTAGGACTTTTAATATCAAAACCAGTAACAATTACTGATCATTGTGCGTAATATTCTACTGATTAAACTAATCCCACTGGTTTCAAATTCAAGAGTAAACATAAATAGAAATGAACAAAAACAGTTTGCATATGCAGTATTAGGAAAGACGATTCGCCTGTCGTAAGATGGTACGTTGGGAATGCTCATTTGATTCAAAGTTTAGCTGTTATATTAAAAGAAAACTATTCAACTAGAAACAAAAACAAGTAATGAACATTGTGCGTTTAATTCTACTGATTAATGGAATAACCGTCAAGTTAGTAAAAAGAATTATAAAACTTACAAAAATACGCTGCCAATTGTAGTTTTAGCAATGCCAATATCCCTGTAGTGGAAGGTTAAATTACGAATGTTCGTATGATTTTCTTAAATTTATCTAGGACTTTTAATATCAAAACCAGTAACAATTACTGATCATTGTGCGTAATATTCTACTGATTAAAATAATCCCACTTGTTTCAAATTGAAGAGTAAACATAAATAGAAATGAACAAAAACAGTTTGCATATGCAGTATTAGGAAAGAAGATTCGCCTGTTGTAAGACGGTACGTTGGGAATGCTCATTTGATTCAAAGTTTAGCTATTGTATTAAAAGAAAACTATTCAACTAGAAACAAAAACAAGTACTGAACATTGTGCGTTTAATTCTACTGATTAATGGAATAACCGTCAAGTTAGTTAAAAGAATTATAAAACTTACAAAAATATGCTGCAAATAGTAGTATTAGCAATGCCAATACCCCTGTAGTGAAAGGATAAATATCGAATGTTCGAATGATTTTCCTAAATTAACCTAGGACTTTTAATATCAAAACCAGTAACAATTACTGATCATTGTGCCTACTATTCTACTGATTAAACTAATCCACTTGTTTCAAATTGAAGAGTAAACATAAATAGAAATGAACAAAAAACAGGTTGCATATGCAGTATTAGGAAAGACGATTCGCCTGTCGTAAGACGGTACGTTGGAATGCTCATTTGATTCAAAGTTTAGCTGTTATATTAAAAGAAAACTATTCAACTAGAAACAAAAACAAGTACTGAACATTGTGCGTTTAATTCTACTGATTAATGGAATAACCGTCAAGTTAGTAAAAAAATTATAAAACTTACAAAAATACGCTGCCAATTGTAGTTTAGCAATGCCAATATCCCTGTAGTGGAAGGTTAAATTACGAATGTTCGTATGATTTTCTTATTTTCTAGGACTTTTAATATCAAAACCAGTAACAATTACTGATCATTGTGCGTATATTTCTACTGATTAAAATAATCCCACTTGTTTCAAATTGAAGAGTAAACATAAATAGAATGAACAAAAACAGTTTGCATATGCAGTATTAGGAAAGAGATTCGCCTGTTGTAAGACGGTACGTTGGGATGCTCATTTGATTCAAAGTTTAGCTATTGTATTAAAAGAAAACTATTCAACTAGAAACAAAAACAAGTACTGAACATTGTGCGTTTAATTCTACTGATTAATGGAATAACCGTCAAGTTAGTTAAAAGAATTATAAAACTTACAAAAATATGCTGCAAATAGTAGTATTAGCAATGCCAATACCCCTGTAGTGAAAGGATAAATCGAATGTTCGAATGATTTTCCTAAATTAACCTAGGACTTTTAATATCAAAACCAGTAACAATTACTGATCATTGTGCGTAATATTCTACTGATTAAACTAATCCCACTGGTTTCAAATTCAAGAGTAAACATAAATAGAAATGAACAAAAACAGTTTGCATATGCAGTATTAGGAAAGACGATTCGCCTGTCGTAAGATGGTACGTTGGGAATGCTCATTTGATTCAAAGTTTAGCTGTTATATTAAAAGAAAACTATTCAACTAGAAACAAAAACAAGTACTGAACATTGTGCGTTTAATTCTACTGATTAATGGAATAACCGTCAAGTTAGTAAAAAGAATTATAAAACTTACAAAAATACGCTGCCAATTGTAGTTTTAGCAATGCCAATATCCCTGTAGTGGAAGGTTAAATTACGAATGTTCGTATGATTTTCTCAAATTTATCTAGGACTTTTAATATCAAAACCAGTAACAATTACTGATCATTGTGCCTACTATTCTACTGATTAAACTAATCCCACTTGTTTCAAATTGAAGAGTAAACATAAATAGAAATGAACAAAAACAGTTTGCATATGCAGTATTAGGAAAGACGATTCGCCTGTCGTAAGACGGTACGTTGGGAATGCTCATTTGATTCAAAGTTTAGCTGTTATATTAAAAGAAAACTATTCAACTAGAAACAAAAACAAGTACTGAACATTGTGCGTTTAATTCTACTGAATAACGGAATAACCGTGAAGTTAGTTAAAAGAATTATAAAACTTACAAAAATATGCTGCAAATAGTAGTATTAGCAATGCCAATACCCCTGTAGTGAAAGGATAAATATCGAATGTTCGAATGATTTTCCTAAATTAACCTAGGACTTTTAATATCAAAACCAGTAACAATTACTGATCATTGTGCGTAATATTCTACTGATTAAACTAATCCCACTGGTTTCAAATTGAAGAGTAAACATAAATAGAAATGAACAAAAACAGTTTGCATATGCAGTATTAGGAAAGACGATTCGCCTGTCGTAAGACGGTACGTTGGGAATGCTCATTTGATTCAAAGTTTAGCTGTTATATTAAAAGAAAACTATTCAACTAGAAACAAAAACAAGTACTGAACATTGTGCGTTTAATTCTACTGATTAATGGAATGACCGTCAAGTTAGTAAAAAGAATTATAAAACTTACAAAAATACGCTGCCAATTGTAGTTTTAGCAATGCAATATCCCTGTAGTGAAGGATAAATTACGAATGTTCGTATGATTTTCTTAATTTTCTAGGACTTTTAATATCAAAACCAGTAACAATTACTGATCATTGTGCGTAATATTCTACTGATTAAAATAATCCCACTTGTTTCAAATTGAAGAGTAAACATAAATAGAAATGAACAAAAACAGTTTGCATATGCAGTATTAGGAAAGAAGATTCGCCTGTTGTAAGACGGTACGTTGGGAATGCTCATTTGATTCAAAGTTTAGCTATTGTATTAAAAGAAAACTATTCAACTAGAAACAAAAACAAGTACTGAACATTGTGCGTTTTATTCTACTGATTAAGGAATAACCGTCAAGTTAGTTAAAAGAATTATAAAACTTACAAAAATATGCTGCAAATAGTAGTATTAGCAATGCCAATACCCCTGTAGTGAAAGGATAAATATCGAATGTTCGAATGATTTTCCTAAATTAACCTAGGACTTTTAATATCAAAACCAGTAACAATTACTGATCATTGTGCCTAATATTCTACTGATTAAACTAATCCCACTTGTTTCAAATTGAAGAGTAAACATAAATAGAAATGAGCAAAAACAGTTTGCATATGCAGTATTAGGAAAGACGATTCGCCTGTCGTAAGACGGTACGTTGGGAATGCTCATTTGATTCAAAGTTTAGCTGTTATATTAAAAGAAAACTATTCAACTAGAAACAAAAACAAGTACTGAACATTGTGCGTTTAATTCTACTGATTAATGGAATAACCGTCAAGTTAGTTAAAAGAATTATAAAACTTACAAAAATATGCTGCAAATAGTAGTATTAGCAATGCCAATACCCCTGTAGTGAAAGGATAAATATCGAATGTTCGAATGATTTTCCTAAATTAACCTAGGACTTTTAATATCAAAACCAGTAACAATTACTGATCATTGTGCGTAATATTCTACTGATTAAATAAGTCCCACTTGTTTAAAATTGAAGAGTAAACCTAAATAGAAATGAACAAAAACAGTTTGCATATGCAGTATTAGGAAAGACGATTCGCCTGTTGTAAGACGGTACGTTGGGAATGCTCATTTGATTCAAAGTTTAGCTATTATATTAAAAGAAAACTATTCAGCTAGAACCAAAAACAAGTACTGAACATTGTGCGTTTAATTCTACTGATTAATGGAATAACCGTCATTAGTAAAAAGAATTATAAAACTTACAAAAATTGCTGCAAATTGTAGTATTAGCAATGCCAATACCCCTGTAGTGAAAGGATTGATTACGAATGTTCGAATGATTTTCCTAAATTAACCTAGGACTTTTATATCAAAACCAGTAACAATTACGATCATTGTGCGTAATATTCTACTGATTAAATAAATCCCACCTTGTCTAAAATTGAAGAGTAAACCTAAATAGAAATGAACCAACAATTTGCATATGCAGTACGAAAGACGATTCGCCTGTCGTAAGACGGCACGTTGGGAATGCTCATTTGATTCAAAGTTAGCTGTTATATTAAAATAAAACTATTCATCTAGAAACAAAAACAAGTACTGAACATTGTGCGTTTAATTCTACTGATTAATGGAATAACCGTCAAGTTAGTAAAAAGAATTATAAAACTTCAAAAAAAAATATGCTGCAATTGTAGTATTAGCAATGCCAATACCTCAGTGAAAGGATAATAACGAATGTTCGAATGATTTTCTTAAATTACCAGGACTTTTAATATCAAAACCAGTAACAATTAGTGATCATTGTGCCTAATATTCTACTGATTAACTAATCCACTTGTTTCAAATTGAAGAGTAAACATAAATAGAAATGAGCAAAAATTTTTTGCATATGCAGTATTAGGAAGACGATTCGCCTGTCGTAAGACGGTACGTTGGGAATGCTCATTTGATTCAAAGTTTAGCTGTTATATTAAAAGAAAACTATTCAACTAGAAACCAAAACAAGTACTGAACATTGTGCGTTTAATTCTACTGATTAATGGAATAACCGTCAGTTAGTTAAAAGAATTATAAAACTTACAAAAATATGCTGCAAATAGTAGTATTAGCAATGCCAATACCCCTGTAGTGAAAGGATAAATATCGATTGTTCGAATGATTTTCCTAAATTAACCTAGGACTTTTAATATCAAAACCAGTAACATTACTGATCATTGTGCGTATATTCTACTGATTAAATAAGTCCCACTTGTTTATTCTTGAAGAGTAACCTAAATAGAAATGAACAAAAACAGTTTGCATATGCAGTATTAGGAAAGACGATTCGCCTGTGTAAGACGGTACGTTGGGAATGCTCATTTGATTCAAAGTTTAGCTATTATATTAAAAGAAAACTATTCAGCTAGAACAAAAACAAGTACTGAACATTGTGCGTTTAATTCTACTGATTAATGGAATAACCGCCAAGTTAGTAAAAAGAATTATAAAACTTACAAAAATATGCTGCAAATTGTAGTATTAGCAATGCAATACCCCTGTAGTGAAAGGATGAATTACGAATGTTCGAATGATTTTCCTAAATTAACCTAGGACTTTTAATATCAAAACCAGTAACAATTACTGATCATTGTGCGTAATATTCTACTGATTTAAATCCCACTTGTTTAAAATTGAAGAGTAAACCTAAATAGAAATGAACAAAAACAATTTGCATATGCAGTACGAAAGACGATTCGCCTGTCGTAAGACGGCACGTTGGGAATGCTCATTTGATTCAAAGTTTAGCTGTTATATTAAAAGAAAACTATTCAGCTAGAAACAAAACAAGTACTGAACATTGTGCGTTTAATTCTACTGATTAATGGAATAACCGTCAAGTTAGTTAAAAGAATTATAAAACTTACAAAAATATGCTGCAAATAGTAGTATTAGCAATGCCATACCCCTGTAGTGAAAGGATAAATATCGAATGTTCGAATGATTTTCCTAAATTAACCTAGGACTTTTAATATCAAAACCAGTAACAATTACTGATCATTGTGCGTAATATTCTACTGATTAAATAAGTCCCACTTGTTTAAAATTGAAGAGTAAACCTAAATAGAAATGAACAAAAACAGTTTGCATATGCAGTATTAGGAAAGACGATTCGCCTGTTGTAAGACGGTACGTTGGGAATGCTCATTTGATTCAAAGTTTAGCTATTATATTAAAAGAAAACTATTCAGCTAGAAACAAAAACAAGTACTGAACATTGTGCGTTTAATTCTACTGATTAATGGAATAACCGCCAAGTTAGTAAAAAGAATTATAAAACTTACAAAAATATGCTGCAAATTGTAGTATTAGCAATGCCAATACCCCTGTAGTGAAAGGATGAATTACGAATGTTCGAATGATTTTCCTAAATTAACCTAGGACTTTTAATATCAAAACCAGTAACAATTACTGATCATTGTGCGTAATATTCTACTGATTAAATTAATCCCACTTGTTTAAAATTGAAGAGTAACCTAAATAGAAATGAACAAAAACATTTGCATATGCAGTACGAAAGACGATTCGCCTGTCGTAAGACGGCACGTTGGGAATGCTCATTTGATTCAAAGTTTAGCTGTCTATTAAAATAAAACTATTCATCTAGAAACAAAACAAGTACTGAACATTGTGCGTTTAATTCTACTGATTAATGGAATAACCGCCAAGTTAGTAAAAAGAATTATTAAACTTACAAAAATATGCTGCAAATATTAGTATTAGCAATGCCAATACCCCTGTAGTGAAAGGATAAATATCGAATGTTCGAATGATTTTCCTAAATTAACCTAGGACTTTTAATATCAAAACCAGTAACAATTACTGATCATTGTGCGTATATTCTACTGATTAAACTAATCCCACTGGTTTCAAATTCAAGAGTAAACATAAATAGAAATGAACAAAAACAGTTTGCATATGCAGTATTAGGAAAGACGATTCGCCTGTCGTAAGATGGTACGTTGGGAATGCTCATTTGATTCAAAGTTTAGCTGTTATATTAAAAGAAAACTATTCAACTAGAAACAAAAACAAGTACTGAACATTGTGCGTTTAATTCTACTGATTAATGGATAACCGTCAAGTTAGTAAAAAGAATTATAAAACTTACAAAATATACGCTGCCAATTGTAGTTTTAGCAATGCAATATCCCTGTAGTGGAGGTTAATTACGAATGTTCGTATGATTTTCTTAAATTTATCTAGGACTTTTAATATCAAAACAGTAACAATTACTGATCATTGTGCCTACTATTCTACTGATTAAACTAATCCCACTTGTTTCAAATTGAAGAGTAAACATAAATAGAAATGAACAAAAACAGTTTGCATATGCAGTATTAGGAAAGACGATTCGCCTGTCGTAAGACGGTACGTTGGGAATGCTCATTTGATTCAAAGTTTAGCTGTTATATTAAAAGAAAACTATTCAACTAGAAACAAAAACAAGTACTGAACATTGTGCGTTTAATTCTACTGATTATGAATAACCGTGAAGTTAGTTAAAAGAATTATAAAACTTACAAAAATATGCTGCAAATAGTAGTATTAGCAATGCCAATACCCCTGTAGTGAAAGGATAAATATCGAATGTTCGAATGATTTTCCTAAATTAACCTAGGACTTTTAATATCAAAACCAGTAACAATTACTGATCATTGTGCGTAATATTCTACTGATTAAACTAATCCCACTGGTTTCAAATTGAAGAGTAAACATAAATAGAAATGAACAAAAACAGTTTGCATATGCAGTATTAGGAAAGACGATTCGCCTGTCGTAAGACGGTACGTTGGGAATGCTCATTTGATTCAAAGAGTAGCTGTTATATTAAAAGAACTATTCAACTAGAAACAAAACAAGTACTGAACATTGTGCGTTTAATCTACTGATTAATGGAATGACCGTCAAGTTAGTAAAAAGAATTATAAAACTTACAAAAATACGCTGCCAATTGTAGTTTTAGCAATGCCAATATCCCTGTAGTGGAAGGATAAATTACGAATGTTCGTATGATTTTCTTAAATTTATCTAGGACTTTTAATATCAAAACCAGTAACAATTACTGATCATTGTGCGTAATATTCTACTGATTAAAATAATCCCACTTGTTTCAAATTGAAGAGTAAACATAAATAGAAATGAACAAAAACAGTTTGCATATGCAGTATTAGGAAAGAAGATTCGCCTGTTGTAAGACGGTACGTTGGGAATGCTCATTTGATTCAAAGTTTAGCTATTGTATTAAAAGAAAACTATTCAACTAGAAACAAAAACAAGTACTGAACATTGTGCGTTTAATTCTACTGATTAATGGAATAACCGTCAAGTTAGTTAAAAGAATTATAAAACTTACAAAAATATGCTGCAAATAGTAGTATTAGCAATGCGAATACCCCTGTAGTGAAAGGATAAATATCGAATGTTCGAATGATTTTCCTAAATTAACCTAGGACTTTTAATATCAAAACCAGTAACAATTACTGATCATTGTGCCTAATATTCTACTGATTAAACTAATCCCACTTGTTTCAAATTGAAGAGTAACATAAATAGAAATGAGCAAAAACAGTTTGCATATGCAGTATTAGGAAAGACGATTCGCCTGTTTCGTAAGACGGTACTTGGGAATGCTCATTTGATTCAAAGTTTAGCTTTTATATTAAAAGAAAACTATTCAACTAGAAACAAAACAAGTACTGAACATTGTGCGTTTAATTCTACTGATTAATGGAATACCGTCAAGTTAGTTAAAAGAATTATAAAACTTACAAAAATATGCTGCAAATAGTAGTATTAGCAATGCCAATACCCCTGTAGTGAAAGGATAAATATCGAATGTTCGAATGATTTTCCTAAATTAACCTAGGACTTTTAATATCAAAACCAGTAACAATTACTGATCAATTGTGCGTAATATTCTACTGATTAAACTAATCCCTGGTTTCAAATTGAAGAGTAAACCTAAATAGAAATGAACAAAAACAGTTTGCATATGCAGTATTAGGAAAGACGATCGCCTGTTGTAAGACGGTACGTTGGGAATGCTCATTTGATTCAAAGTTTAGCTATTATATTAAAAGAAAACTATTCAGCTAGAAACAAAACAAGTACTGAACATTGTGCGTTTAATTCTACTGATTAATGGAATAACCGTCAAGTTAGTAAAAAGAATTATAAAACTACAAAAATATGCTGCAAATTGTAGTATTAGCAATGCCAATACCCCTGTAGTGAAAGGATGAATTACGAATGTTCGAATGATTTTCCTAAATTAACCTAGGACTTTTAATATCAAAACCAGTAACAATTACTGATCATTGTGCGTAATATTCTACTGATTAAATAAATCCCACTTGTCTAAAATTGAAGAGTAACCTAAATAGAAATGAACAAAAACAATTTGCATATGCAAGCGAAAGACGATTCGCCTGTCGTAAGACGGCACGTTGGGAATGCTCATTTGATTCAAAGTTTAGCTGTTATATTAAAATAAAACTATTCATCTAGAAACAAAAACAAGTACTGAACATTGTGCGTTTAATTCTACTGATTAATGGAATAACCGTCAAGTTAGTAAAAAGAATTATAAAACTTACAAAAATATGCTGCAAATTGTAGTATTAGCAATGCAATACCCCTGCAGTGAAAGGATAAATAACGAATGTTCGAATGATTTTCTTAATTAACCTAGGACTTTTAATATCAAAACCAGTAACAATTACTGATCATTGTGCCTAATATTCTACTGATTAAACTAATCCCACTTGTTTCAATTGAAGAGTAAACATAAATAGAAATGAGCAAAAACAGTTTGCATATGCAGTATTAGGAAAGACGATTCGCCTGTCGTAAGACGGTACGTTGGGAATGCTCATTTTATTCAAAGTTTAGCTGTTATATTAAAAGAAAACTATTCAACTAGAACAAAACAAGTACTGAACATTGTGCGTTTAATTCTACTGATTAATGGAATAACCGTCAAGTTAGTTAAAGGAATTATAAAACTTACAAAAATATGCTGCAAATAGTAGTATAGCAATGCCAATACCCCTGTAGTGAAAGGATAAATATCGAATGTTCGAATGATTTTCCTAAATTAACCTAGGACTTTTAATATCAAAACCAGTAACAATTACTGATCATTGTGCGTAATATTCTACTGATTAAATAAGTCCACTTGTTTAAATTTGAGAGTAAACCTAAATAGAAATGAACAAAAACAGTTTGCATATGCAGTATTAGGAAAGACGATTCGCCTGTTGTAAGACGGTACGTTGGGATGCTCATTTGATTCAAAGTTTAGCTATTATATTAAAAGAAAACTATTCAGCTAGAAACAAAAACAAGTACTGAACATTGTGCGTTTAATTCTACTGATTATGGAATAACCGTCAAGTTAGTAAAAAGATTATAAAACTTACAAAAATATGCTGCAAATTGTAGTATTAGCAATGCCAATACCCCTGTAGTGAAAGGATGAATACGAATGTTCGAATGATTTTCCTAAATTAACCTAGACTTTAATATCAAAACCAGTAACAATTACTGATCATTGTGCGTAATATTCTACTGATTAAATAAATCCCACTTGTCTAAAATTGAAGAGTAAACCTAAATAGAAATGAACAAAAACAATTTGCATATGCAGTACGAAGACGATTCGCCTGTCGTAAGACGGCACGTTGGGATGCTCATTTGATTCAAAGTTTAGCTGTTATAATTAAATAAAACTATTCATCTAGAAACAAAAACAAGTACTGAACATTGTGCGTTTAATTCTACTGATTAATGGAATAACCGTCAAGTTAGTAAAAAGAATTATAAAACTTACAAAAATATGCTGCAAATTGTAGTATTAGCAATGCCAATACCCCTGCAGTGAAAGGATAAATAACGAATGTTCGAATGATTTTCTTAAATTAACCTAGGACTTTTAATATCAAAACCAGTAACAATTACTGATCATTGTGCCTAATATTCTACTGATTAAACTAATCCCACTTGTTTCAAATTGAAGAGTAAACATAAATAGAAATGAGCAAAAACAGTTTGCATATGCAGTATTAGGAAGACGATTCGCCTGTCGTAAGACGGTACGTTGGGAATGCTCATTTGATTCAAAGTTTAGCTGTTATATTAAAAGAAAACTATTCAACTAGAAACAAAAACAAGTACTGAACATTGTGCGTTTATTCTACTGATTATGGAATAACCGTCCAAGTTAGTTAAAAGAATTATAAAACTTACAAAAATATGCTGCAAATAGTAGTATTAGCAATGCCAATACCCCTGTAGTGAAAGGATAAATATCGAATGTTCGAATGATTTTCCTAAATTAACCTAGGACTTTTAATATCAAAACCAGTAACAATTACTGATCATTGTGCGTAATATTCTACTGATTAAACTAATCCACTGGTTTCAAATTGAAGAGTAAACATAAATAGAATGAACAAAACAGTTTGCATATGCAGTATTAGGAAAGACGATTCGCCTGTCGTAAGACGGTACGTTGGGAATGCTCATTTGATTCAAAGTTTAGCTGTTATATTAAAAGAAAACTATTCAACTAGAAACAAAAACAAGTACTGACATTGTGCGTTTAATTCTACTGATTAATGGAATAACCGTCAAGTTAGTTAAAAGAATTATAAAACTTACAAAAATATGCTGCAAATAGTAGTATTAGCAATGCCAATACCCCTGTAGTGAAAGGATAATATCGAATGTTCGAATGATTTTCCTAAATTAACCTAGGACTTTTAATATCAAAACCAGTAACAATTACTGATCATTGTGCGTAATATTCTACTGATTAAATAGTCCCACTTGTTTAAAATTGAAGAGTAAACCTAAATAGAAATGAACAAAACGTTTGCATATGCAGTATTAGGAAAGACGATTCGCCTGTTGTAAGACGGTACGTTGGGAATGCTCATTTGATTCAAGTTTAGCTATTATATTAAAAGAAAACTATTCAGCTAGAAACAAAACAAGTACTGAACATTGTGCGTTTAATTCTACTGATTAATGGAATAACCGCCAAGTTAGTAAAAAGAATTATAAAACTTACAAAA
Organism: Daphnia sinensis; assembly: GCA_013167095.2. Classification (NCBI taxonomy): domain Eukaryota; kingdom Metazoa; phylum Arthropoda; class Branchiopoda; order Diplostraca; family Daphniidae; genus Daphnia; species Daphnia sinensis. The sequence goes on along the minus strand of WJBH02000350.1, from coordinate 34,696 downwards.
ATATGCTGCAAATTGTAGTATTAGCAATGCCAATACCCCTGTAGTGAAAGGATGAATTACGAATGTTCGAATGATTTTCCTAAATTAACCTAGGACTTTTAATATCAAAACCAGTAACAATTACTGATCATTGTGCGTAATATTCTACTGATTAAATAAATCCCACTTGTTTAAAATTGAAGAGTAAACCTAAATAGAAATGAACAAAAACAATTTGCATATGCAGTACGAAAGACGATTCGCCTGTCGTAAGACGGCACGTTGGGAATGCTCATTTGATTCAAAGTTTAGCTGTTATATTAAAATAAAACTATTCATCTAGAAACAAAAACAAGTACTGAACATTGTGCGTTTAATTCTACTGATTAATGGAATAACCGTCAAGTTAGTAAAAAGAATTATAAAACTTACAAAAATATGCTGCAAATTGTAGTATTAGCAATGCCAATACCCCTGCAGTGAAAGGATAAATAACGAATGTTCGAATGATTTTCTTAAATTAACCTAGGACTTTTAATATCAAAACCAGTAACAATTACTGATCATTGTTCGTAATATTCTACTGATTAAATTAATCCCACTCGTTTCAAATTGAAGAGTAAACATAAATAGAAATGAACAAAAACAGTTTATGCAGTATTAGGAAAGACGATTCGCCTGTCGTAAGACGGTTCGTTGGGAATGCTCATTTGATTCAAAGTTTAGCTGTTATATTAAAAGAAAACTATTCAACTAGAAACAAAAACAAGTACTGAACATTGTGCGTTTAATTCTACTGATTAATGGAATAACCGTCAAGTTAGTAAAAAGAATTATAAAACTTACAAAAATACGCTGCCAATTGTAGTTTTAGCAATGCCAATATCCCTGTAGTGAAAGGATAAATTACGAATGTTCGTATGATTTTCTTAAATTTATCTAGGACTTTTAATATCAAAACCTGTTAACGACAGAAGTCGTTAAGTAATTAAATATGATTTAATTTTCGTTTTTCTATGTCTGTATGTGTGTGTGTGTGTGTGTGCGTGTTTTGTAATAGCCATGGGGCAGACAAGTCTGAACTTGTCTGACCTTGGCTGAACTAACCCTTTATTTTTTGTAATAGTTACCCTCCCTCACACTTCCGCCACCCCATTATCACCTAAAGCTAATTGTCGCGTTAGCGCCCTTCTTTTGTTTTTTCCCTCGCCTGCATTTCCGCCGTAGTCGATGACGGAGGGAAATGCAGCAACGAGGTCAGTCTTAATCGTTTTCGCGGAGGTGACAGTCGCAACCTGTCACTCCAAATTTTCTGTGTTGTAACCTCCTGTCGTGTAATACAATCGCAGCGTGGCCCCTTTTGCCACTGAGTTAGCCACATCTCGTTTTCGTTTCGTCTTTTTTCGGTGGCTAACATTTTGGTGCATCGACCGGGAAAGTTCATCGTTCGTGTTCATCTTCGCCATCGTCGATTCATCTCTGGGTCTTCCGGCTCATCATTTGAACACTTCAACAAAGGACGTAAGTATTCTTTGCTGGCAGTTTTGTCCGACCTAGGGTGGTTGGTCAATTCTTGTCAGTAGTTTCATCTTTCGTCCTATTTACCATCGTCGATACCTTTACAGGGCCGTCGATTGGTAATTTTCAGTGTTCATCACACATGTTCAATCGTCGATACCTTTACAGGGCCGTCGATTGTTCATTTCGTTTTTCGTCCGTGCACATTTTAATCGTCGAAACCTTTACAGGGCCGTCGATTGATTCTTTCATTTTCGTCTGTGCACTCTTTCAATCGTCAATACCTTTACAGGGCCGTCGATTGATCGTTTCGTTTTCGTCCGTCGCGCACACATGTTCAATCGTCGATACCTTTACAGGGCCGTCGATTGATCATTTCGTTTTTCGTCTGTGCACCTTTCAATCGTCGATACCTTTACAGGGCCGTCGATTGATTTTTTCGTTCTCGTCCGTCTCCTATATTTTCAATCGTCGATTGTCAATTCCATTTTCGCCCGTCTCGCACATATATTCAATCGTCGATACCTTTACAGGGCCGTCGATTGATAATACACTTCATCTGTTTTGCGCACTTTTGATCATCGACACCTTCCGACATGGCTTCATCACGATCACGTAACGGCAGCATAACTAGTATGCCAGATATTGGTATTCCGGATCATCCAAATCGACGTGATACTGGAGTTGGCAGCCAAAGTGGTTCAACGAATCCCAGCCAGCGAGTAGTTCTTACACCGGAAGAACGACTCAGAGCAATTGAAGTAGCACGTGTCGAACGAGACACATTAGTCGTTATTCTTGAGCGACAGTGTCGCGAAATTGAAGAAATGATTAATAACCGTGGCCGTCGCTCCATATTGAAACATTTGAAGACTCAAATGCAAAGCCGCTTGGATGAAGTGCGAGATGCCCATTTCTTTTACAATCAAAGATTATGAGAAGCTAAGAAACCGATGACAGATGCCTATAGTTATATTGTAGGTAAAGAGATTCGTGTACGTGACGTATCACTACAGGTAGACCACTACCTTGATGATCGACGTAACTCGCCAGCTTCTACTTGCAGTCGTGCTACTCGGAGCCAAGTGGATGAAGAATCTTACTTTACCGTGGATGAATATCGCTGCGACGATCCGTATCCACAGACGTATGATCCAGTGCCAATACATCCGATGGATAGAAGGGACATTCGATGCAGATTCGAAACCCCTCGACCTGTATCGCCAATTGGCGACCCGCCCGCGGCGCAATATAATCCTGGACCATTTGAGTCATCGGGAAGAGGTGATCCACCACCCCCTCCAACGACATCATTCAGCAGCGATGATTGGATCAACAATCGCACACCTCCACCAAGGGAAGCGTCAGGGGGATTCACCCCTAATTGGCTAATGAACGCATTGCCACAAGTTAAGATCACACCATTTAATGGTGATCCCAAGGAATGGCCAACCTTTATCTCGTCGTTCAGAGATATGATCCATAATGTGGTACCATAGGATGCTCAACGCCATGCTTTCTTAAAGCAGCTGCTTACTACAGAACTGCGTTCGTACATAGCCGAATATTTGGACAATCCGTCCACCTATTATGATGCTTTGATACAACTGAAGAAGCGGTATGGCCAACCACAAGTGGTTGCTCGGAGCCATCTGATAGCTCTTATGAATCTTCCATCAATCCGAGATGATGATTCAGAGGCACTTGCCAAGCTCAACCGAACGCTTCATGGAGCTATGCATGCTCTGAGGACCGGTGGCTATGAGCAGGATTTGGAATCGGGGATGACTTTGGAACACGTCGTCTCTCGTCTACCTCCGCGGATGAGAAGTAGCTGGGGCGTGAAAGTCTATCGCATGACTCCAACGCGAGCTACCCTAAAGGATCTCGCAAAATGGATAGACGAAATGGTGATGGGTGAATTGATGACGAGGCCGTCTAGTCATAGATCTCCAGCCCCACAGAAGGAGAAGAAATCGGGAAGTGCGAAGCCTTCCACAAAACCAACTCCTCTCTTTGGTAAAGGTCCTGTCGTTTTTCACACTTCCACATCTCCGCCGGTCAAGAATCAACATCCAGGTCATCCTTCGGAAAGTAACTCGTCGTCGCTGAAGAAAGGCGTTATCAAGAAATGTCTCTACTGTGATAACGCACATTCGATCAAAACCTGTTCCACATTCAAGGATCTAGACGTCACAGCTAGAGTGGAATGGGTGAAGGAGAAACGATTGTGTTTTAGGTGTCTGATTGGAACCCATCGGGGAACCGAGTGCCCTACCGAAATCGTTTGCAACATTGGTAACTGTGGTCGACGCCACCACCCTCTATTGCACGGAGCACCTCGAGTTTATCCCGCGAATGCTTCAACAGCAAAAAACGCAAGTCAGCCATCATCGAAATCGTCGGATGGTCGAGCAATGACCATTAAAAACAGGGACACGGCCATAAACACTTCCCTGGCTATCGTTCCGGTGTTACTTCAAGCAAACGGGATGGAAATAGAAACTTTCGCTTTTCTAGATCCAGGAGCGACCGTTAACTTGATTCGAGAGGATGTAGCTAGACAGCTGAAATGCAAAGGAAATGCAAAGCATGTCTCCTTTGGGTCGTTTCACGGCCAAGATCCGCAGTTTCAGTCAACTACTGTCAGTCTGACTGTTAAGGCTCGTGATAGGTCCTTCGAAGCTGATTTAAAGCAGGTTTCTACTGTGCCGACCCAGTACCTAAAGTTACCATGCCCACCGAAGGAGTTAATGGAGATCCGAAGTCGTTACCCTCATCTTAAAGACGTAAAATTGGTTGAAGTTGGAGAACCAACTATCCTGATTGGCGCGGGAAATCAATGGTTGCATTTACGTCTCGATGAAAGACTTCCTCCGGTTGGAACCGACGCTCCCTTTGGAATACTGACGCCATTTGGTTGGACTTGCGTTGGCGATCTAACGTTAGGGACGCAGGAGCACGATTCAACGGTTTGTCGTTCAAACAAACCACTGCTGACGGTGCAAAAACTCTGCTACCACGTACAAGAATCACCGACGGAATCGCTACTCTTACGGCAAGTTGAGAAATTGTGGGAAACGGAAAGCTTTCCAATTGTAACTCCAGCTCAACCGCTAGAATCAGCCGAAGATACGCTAGCGAGAAAGAAATTCGACGAAACCATTCAATTCGACGGAACCAGGTATGAAGTAGGGCTACCATGGGTTTCAGATGACATCGCACTACCCGACAATTACAACAGTGCATTGCGTCGTCTCTTCTCCATCGAAAACAAATTCTCGCACAATTCTAACTTTGCGGAGAGATACAAAGCCGTTATCGATGACTATGTGGCAAAAGGATTCGCACGGCCTCTCAAAGAGAGTGAATTGAAGGGCACCTTTGGGAGAAATTGGTACCTTCCCCATCATGGAGTTGTAAATCCTCGGAAACCTGAAAAGGTGAGGGTGGTCTTCGATGCTTCGGCCAAGTACCAAGGAGTTGCACTTAACGAAGTGCTGTTAAAGGGTCCCAACCTTATCAACGATATAGGTGCAACCCTCCTACTCTTTAGAGAAAAGCCGGTGTCCCTATCTGGGGATATTCAGCAAATGTTTCTTCAAGTTGGCGTGAAGAAAGAAGACCGTTCCGGTCTACGATTCCTGTGGCGTCCACCTGGCTCACGGAAAAGACCCACCGTATATGAAATGCAGAGGCAAATCTTTGGATCAGTTTCATCCCCCTTTATCTGCTCCCAAGTACTTCGACATATTGCTGACATACATCGTGAAGAATTTCCTGAAGCCGCTGAACGAGTCTACAAGAACTTCTATGTAGATAATCTTCTGGATTCTTTTTACACTGAAGAGGAGGCTAGTCGAGCGGTCAAAGATTCCACAGCGTTGCTAAAAAAGGGAGGATTTCATCTGAACCAATGGCTCTCTTCATCTCGACGGGTACTGTCTCGCGTTCCAGAAGGTGATCGTAATCAACCTCGCCTGAATCTGGATCTAGAAGATTTACCTACGGAGAGAACCTTAGGCGTTTTGTATGACAGCGAAAGCGACAGCTTCATATTTGATGTTAAAACCGACGTCGAAGCCAGCACTAAGCGTCGGATCTTAAGTGCAGTGTCCACTTTGTACGACCCACTGGGGTTTTTATCACCAGTGATCCTCAGCGCCAAAAGAATTCTTCAAGAATTATGGCTTGTCGGTGTTGACTGGGATGACCAAGTTCCCGAACTAATTCAACACCAGTGGAACAAATGGACGACTAATCTTAGCCAGCTCGAAGCATTCAAGATCCCGCGAGCTTTAACTTCGTCCAGTGACATCCAAGATATTCAGCTGCATGCCTTTTGCGATGCATCCACCGTCGGGTTTGGCTCTGTAGTATATCTACGAGTAATCTATCGCAATAATGTCGTCGCTGTAAATTTCGTAACGTCAAAGTCCCGCGTGGCACCCCTTCGTCCGTTAACCGTTCCGAAATTAGAACTCCAAGGAGCAATTGTGGCACTACGCCTTGTGAAGTTCATTCAATCGACACTACGTATTCCACTCAATCAAATCATCTATTGGTCTGATTCTAAAACTGTCCTTCAGTGGATAACCTCTAAGACATGTCGCTTTCAAACGTTCGTCGCTAATCGAATATCTGAAATCTTAGAGCATTCTCAGCCAACACAATGGAGACATGTCCCAGGAACCGAAAATCCAGCTGATGAGTGCAGCAGAGGACTTTTTCCTGATGAGATGATGGACAATTATCGTTGGGTAAATGGCCCATCCTTCTTGCAGCAAGAAGAAAAAGCCTGGCCGATAACTATTAAGCTTCCTGAACCTTCTGTCGAAGATCCAGAGGTATCAGCCACCAACTGGATTGGGCTCGTTTACGGCCCCGCGGAAGAAAATAGGATCCGCTCATTATTGGAACGAAATTCCAACTATGATCTAGTGATGCGAATTGTTGCATGGGTTCTTCGTTTTATTTTCAACTCGAAATTGAAATCGTCGAATCGTGACAATTCGCGAATTGGTGTGAAATGCATTCAGCGCGCTGCCAATTTTTGCATCAAATCGGCACAATTGGAGATCTATTCTGAGGAAATAGAGGCATTTAAAGGACAAAAGGCCTTTAAAACTGAGTTCGACGCTGCTAACTTTATCGCCATTTCTGGATGAGGAAGGAATATTGCGAGTAGGAGGTCGCTTGAATTACGCTCCTCTTTCGTTCGACATCAAGCATCCTAAAATCCTGCCCCATGATCATCCACTCACGCGTTTAATCGTCATGAGAGAGCATGATCTACTGTTCCACCCATCTCCAGAAAGACTTCTAAGCTCAATAAGGTCTCAATACTGGATCATCAAAGGACGAGTAGCTATCAAAAGGTATCTGCACAAGTGCTTTACTTGCAAACGGCATAGAGCTACTCCCTGCATTCCGTTAATGGCCCCGCTTCCGCGTCATCGTCTTGCTCCGTTCCAACGTCCTTTCACCCATGTGGGAATGGACTATTTCGGCCCCTGCAACATCACCATTTTTCGCCGCAAAGTGAAACGTTATGTTTTACTGATAACGTGCCTCAACACTAGAGCGGTACACTTGGAAGTTGCAGCCTCGCTTGACTTGTCTTCCTTTCTGATCGCCTTCGCTTCGTTCACCGCTCGAAGAGGTCGTCCGTCAGTCGTGTATAGCGACAATGGAACGCAAATCGTTGCTGGAGACAAAGCAATTCAACAAGGCATCGAGCGTCTTAAGGAGCAGAATATTGTCGGACAAATGGTAAAACAAGAAATTGAGTGGCATTTCTCACCACCATTAGCGCCACATTTCGGAGGCGTTTGGGAAAGCCTCGTCAAATCAGCAAAGGTGGCTCTAGAAGCCATTGTGGAATCACGTCCGCTTACCGAAGAGCTTTTACGTGGTTTCGTGATTCAGGCCGAATCATTGCTGAACGGACGTCCACTGACATACGTCAGTGTGGACCCTCGAGATCCCGAACCACTTACGCCTAATCATTTTTTGTTAGTGCAGAACTCGCCGAATACAGAAGACGACGTCATCGAGGACGAGAAACTGTATTCTCGAAAACATTGGGAGGCCATGCAAGTCATGACGACACACTTCTGGCCGCCGATGGCTTCAAGAGTACCTGCCCACGCTCACTGACCGTCGAAAATGGCTTTTCGATAAGAAGAATTTGGCAGTGGACGATACCGTGCTTGTGTGGCCCCGAATTCTCCTAGAGGACATTGGCCCATTGGTCGTGTGACCCGAGTGATCCCCAGCCCAGATGGAGTCGTCCGATCGGTGTACGTCAAGACTTCTACTGGAGAATACCACCGCCCGGTGTCTAAATTATGTTTATTAGAGTCTGATGTTACTGATACATGATTGTTTTTTCTGTAATCAGTAACAGGCCCCGCTGTTAACGACAGAAGTCGTTAAGTAATTAAATATGATTTAATTTTCGTTTTTCTATGTCTGTATGTGTGTGTGTGTGTGTGTGCGTGTTTTGTAATAGCCAAGGGGCAGACAAGTCTGAACTTGTCTGACCTTGGCTGAACTAACCCTTTATTTTTTGTAATAGTTACCCTCCCTCACACTTCCGCCACACCATTATCACCTAAAGCTAATTGTCGCGTTAGCGCCCTTCTTTTGTTTTTTCCCTCGCCTGCATTTCCGCCGTAGTCGATGACGGAGGGAAATGCAGCAACGAGGTCAGTCTTAATCGTTTTCGCGGAGGTGACAGTCGCAACCTGTCACTCCAAATTTTCTGTGTTGTAACCTCCTGTCGTGTAATACAATCGCAGCGTGGCCACTTTGGCCACTGAGTTAGCCACATCTCGTTTTCGTTTCGTCTTTTTTCGGTGGCTAACAAAACCAGTAACAATTACTGATCATTGTGCGTAATATTCTACTGATTAAAATAATCCCACTTGTTTCAAATTGAAGAGTAAACATAAATAGAAATGAACAAAAAAAGTTTGCATATGCAGTATTAGGAAAGACGATTCGCCTGTTGTAAGACGGTACGTTGGGAATGCTCATTTGATTCAAAGTTTAGCTATTGTATTAAAAGAAAACTATTTAACTAGAAACAAAAACAAGTACTGAACATTGTGCGTTTAATTCTACTGATTAATGGAATAACCGTCAAGTTAGTAAAAAGAATTATAAAACTTACAAAAATACGCTGCCAATTGTAGTATTAGCAATGCCAATACCCCTGTAGTGAAAGGATAAATTACGAATGTTCGAATGATTTTCTTAAATTAACTTACGACTTTTAATATCAAAACCAGTAACAATTACTGATCATTGTGCGTAATATTCTACTGATTAAATTAATCCCACTTGTTTCAAGTTGAAGAGTAAACATAAATAGAAATGAACAAAAACAGGTTGCATATGCAGTATTACGAAGGACGACTCTCCTGTCGTAAGATGGTTCGTTGGGAATGCTCATTTGATTCAAAGTTTAGCTGTTATATTAAAAGAAAACTATTCAAATAGAAACAAAAACAAGTACTGAACATTGTGCTCTTAATTCTACTGGTTAATGGAATAACCGTCAAGTTAGTAAAAAGAATTATAAAACTTACAAAAATACGCTGCCAATTGTAGTATTAGCAATACCAATACCCCTGTAGTGAAAGGATAAATTACGAATGTTTGAATGATTTTCTTAAATTAAGCTAGGGCTTTTAATATCAAAACCAGTAACAATTACTGATCATTGTGCGTAATATTCTACTGATTAAATAAATCCCACTTGTTAAAAATTGAAGAGTAAACATAAATAGAAATGAACAAAAACAGGTTGCACATGCAGTATTACGAAGGACGACTCTCCTGTCGTAAGACGGTACATTGGGAATGCACGTTTGATTCAAAGTTTAGCTGTTATAATAAAAGACAACTATTCAACTAGAAACAAAAACAAGTACTGAACATTGTGCGTTTAATTATACTAATGAATGGAATAACCGTCAAGTTAGTAAAAAGAATAATAAAACTTACAAAAATACGCTGCCAATTGTTGTATTAGCAATGCCACTACCCCTGTAGTGAAAGGATAAATTACGAATCTTTTGTAACAGGTTCACTGGATTTATTTATTCGTAGACAGGTTACAGCTTTACATAACACCACTACACAGCAACAGCACTAACACAGCTTACAGCTACACAGACTTACTACACCGGACTGCCCCTCTAGCCTACGGTCTGGCCACTGACTGGCCTCTGGCCAGCCACTGGCTGGGCCTGGCTGGCCACCACCACGTAGACTAGCGACTGTCCGTTCACTTACTCCCCCCTTTGCAAGTCAAAGACGGGCTTTTACGTCTTCTGATATCCGTCGGTACATCCGGCGGCAAGGGCCAAATTTCACTGACGCCACACTTTCCGTTCGCTTAACATTCCGCGCTAAGCGACAAAGTCCATTGGCGCTACATCCCCCCTCCTACCTATAGGGATGGGATAACATCAAATTAGAAAAAAGCTACCTCAAAAGGAACTGCTTTACAAAACAACAGAAAACACAATTACGAGTTTTCAAGATTTATCTCTTAGTCTCTTTTCGGCTAATCTCAGTTAGGCCTATTCTACTTATAAAATTGATGACGAAGCATAAAATTGCACCTCCGCCTCGTCGTCACTCTCCCCCGACGGCTGTGTGCTGTCGGTAGCTGACGACTCCTTCGGTTACTCCAGTGGTGTTGACTTTCACGCCAACCGTGCGTCTCCTTCAGACAGCGCCTTCCGTCAGCGCTGACAATTGCCGCACCTCCTCCTGGCTCTCGGTCACCGACCCCTGCGTCGGGAGCAACTTTGGGTCGTAGGCCTTCCTCTGTGGAGCATGAGACACTTGATCGCATCCGATGGTCTTCGCTTCCTGGCGATCCTTTCCTGGATAATGGGCACCAACACCTGCGGGACAAGCGATTCGCGGTCGTCGAACTCTGCGTCTCGCGTTTACGAACCCTGATCGCGATCGACGACCCGCACTTCCTGTCGCTCCTCGTCTCCTGATCCAGTACTTGCGTTTACCCCACTTTCGTTCCCTACCTCACGAGCCACCTCGTACTGCCTACGTGCAGCTACCGGCTCGTATGTCCCTTCCGTCAGCGCATTCCCTGCTTCCGGATTCCGAGAATCCTGGCAGCCCTGTGGGTCCTCAAATTCCTCGCCCTGTGGCTCGGAATCAAACCGGAATTGCGACGGATCTGGAACTTCCGTCGGTAGAGACCCTTCACTGGCGAAACACGGTCCATGTAACCGTTTCACTGGAATTCGGGTCGCCCGACTTCCTTCGCTGCGACTGCGATACTTGATCGCCTTCGATCGTTTCCGCCTCCGCTGCGACGGCCTTTACACCGGTACCTTCCTGGACACTGGAGACTGTCACCTGCGGAATGAGCGACTCGTGGTCGTCAAACTCTGCTTGACGTGATCGTGATCCCTGATCACGATCAATGACCCGCCCTACTTGTCGCTCTTCGGCTTCCCTCCTTGTCCGTGCGTTTACTCCTCCTTTGTTCCCTACCTCCCGAGCCTCTTCGTACTGCTTACGTGCAGCTATCGGCCCGACTGCCCCTTCCGATGCACCACTCTCTGCTTCCGGATTCCCAGAATCCTGGTAGCCCTGAGCGTCTTCAAATTCCTCGCCCTGTGGCTCAGAATCTGACTGGAATTGCGCCTGATCTGGGACTTCCCGCGGTAGGGACTCTTCACTGAGCACACACGTACCTTTTTGTCCATAAGTGAGCTCACTCACTCCTCCAGGAGGGCCTCCTGAGCGGCCCTTTGCCCGCACCGGTGCGTCGTTTGCTCCCTTCAATCCCGCTGTCGACCGTGCTAGGGATGTCGCCGCCCTCAAACCCGAGTAATAGGTTTGAATCTCCTTGGCTGCCTCTTCTGCCGCCCGTCTACGGCTTCTTTCTTCAGCGGCTGTGACCACACTTCTCCCGTGTGACATTCACACGAGGATCCTCTGCAATCCCACTGCCAAATCCACGCTTTTCCCCAGACCGTTGCTGTGGCCTCGTGCCCGGCAATAAATTGCCGAGTTCGACTTCCATAGACCCCTCACAGCAAACGCCTACCCGAGTTACAACGTGTATCTTAGCAGAGAAAAAACAGGAGCATCTCCACCATGTAACAGGTTCACTGGATTTATTTATTCGTAGACAGGTTACAGCTTTACATAACAGCACTACACGGCAACAGCACTATACCAGCTTACCGCTACACAGACTTACTACACTGGACTGCCCCTCTAGCCTACGGTCCGGCCACTGACTGGCCTCTGACCAGTTACTGGCTGGCCACCACCACGTAGACTAGCGACTGTCCGTTCACTTACTCCCCCCTTTGCAAGTCAGAGACGGGCTTTTTCGTCTTCTGATATCCGTCGGTACATCCGGCGGCAAGGGCCAAATTTCACTGACGCATTCCGCGCTAAGAGACAAAGTCCATTGGCGCTACAGTTCAAACGATTTTCTTAAATTAACCTAGGACATTTAATATCAAAACCAGTAACAATTACTGATCATTGTGCGTAATATTCTACTGATTAAATTAATCCCACTTGTTTCAAACTGAAGAGTAAACATAAATAAAAATGAACAAAAACAGGTTGCATATGCAGTATTGCGAAGGACGACTCTCCTGTCGTAAGACGGTAGGTTGGGAATGCACTTTTGATTCAAAGTTTAGCAATTATAATAAAAGAAAACTATTCAACTAGAAACAAAAACAAGTACTGAACATTGTACGTTTAATTCTACTGATTAATAGAATAACCGTCAAGTTAGTAAAAAGAATTATAAAACTTACAAAAATATGCTGCAAATTGTAGTATTAGCAATGCCAATACCCCTGTAGTGAAAAGATAAATTACGAATGTTCGAATGATTTTCTGAAATTAACCTAGGACTTTTAATATCAAAACCAGTAACAATTGCTGATCATTGTGCGTAATATTCTACTGACTAAATTAATCCCACTTGTTTCAAATTGAAGAGTAAACATCAATAGAAATGAACAAAAACAGGTTGCATATGCAGTATTACGAAGGACGACTCTCCTGTCGTAAGACGGTACGTTGGGAAAGCTCGTTTGATTCAAAGTTTAGCTTTTATAATAAAAGAAAACTATTCAACTAGAAACAAAAACAAGCACTGAACATTGTGCCTTTAATTCTACTGATTAATTGAATAACCGTCAAGTTAGTAAAACGAAATATAAAACTTACAAAAATACGCTGCAAATTGTAGTATTAGCAATGCCAATACCCCTGTAGTGAAAGGATAAATTACGAATGTTCGAATGATTTTCTTAAATTAACCTAGGACTTTTAATATCAAAACCAGTAACAATTACTGATCATTGTGCGTAATATTCTGCTGATTAAATTAATTCCACTTGTTTCAAATTGAAGAGTAAACATCAATAGAAATGAACAAAAAAACGTTGCATATGCAGTATTACGGAGGACGATTCTCCTGTCGTAAGACTGTACGTTGGGAATGCACGTTTGATTCAAAGTCTAGCTGTTATATTAAAAGAAAACTATTCAACTAGAAACAAAAACAAGTACTGAACATTTTGCGTTAAATTCTACTGATTAATGGAATAACCGTCAAGTTAGTAAAAAGAATTATAAAACCTACAAAAATATGCTGCAAATTCTAGTATTAGCAATGCCAATACCCTTGTAGTGAAAGGATTAATTACGAATGTTCGAATGATTTTCTTAAATTCACCTAGGACTTTTAACATCAAAACCAGTAACAATTACTGATCATTTTGCGTAATATTCTACTGATTAAACTAATCCCACTTGTTTCATATTGAGGAGTAAACATAAATAGAAATGAACAAAAACAGTTTGCATATGCAGTATTAGGAAAGACGATTCGCCTGTCGTAAGACGGTACGTTGGGAATGCTCATTTGATTCAAAGTTTAGCTGTTATATTAAAAGAAAACTATTCAACTAGAAACAAAAACAAGTACTGAACAATTTGCGTTTAATTCTACTGAATAATTGAATAACCGTCAAGTAGTAAAAAGAATTATAAAACTTACAAAAATATGCTGCAAATTGTAGTATTAGCAATGCCAATACCCTTGTAGTGAAAGGATAAATTACGAATGTTCGTATGATTTTCTTAAATTTAACTAGGACTTTTAATATCAAAACCAGTAACAATTACTGATCATTTTGCGTAATATTCTACTGATTAAACTAATCCCACTTGTTTCAACTTGAAGAGTAAACATAAATAGAAATGAACAAAAACAGTTTGCATATGCAGTATTAGGAAAGACGATTCGCCTGTCGTAAGACGGTACGTTGGGAATGCTCATTTGATTCAAAGTTTAGCTGTTATATTAAAAGAAAACTATTCAACTAGAAACAAAAACAAGTACTGAACAATTTGCGTTTAATTCTACTGAATAATTGAATAACCGTCAAGTAGTAAAAAGAATTATAAAACTTACAAAAATATGCTGCAAATTGTAGTATTAGCAATGCCAATACCCTTGTAGTGAAAGGATAAATTACGAATGTTCGTATGATTTTCTTAAATTTAACTAGGACTTTTAATATCAAAACCAGTAACAATTACTGATCATTTTGCGTAATATTCTACTGATTAAACTAATCCCACTTGTTTCAACTTGAAGAGTAAACATAAATAGAAATGAACAAAAACAGTTTGCATATGCAGTATTACGAAGGACGACTCTCCTGTCGTAGGACGGTACGTTGGGAATGCACGTTTGATTCAAACTTTAGGTGTTATATTAAAAGAAAACTATTCAACTAGAAACAAAAACAAGTACTGAACATTGTGCGTTTAATTCTACTGAATAATGAAATAACCGTCAAGTAGTAAAAAGAATTACAAAGCTTACAAAAATATGCTGCAAATTGTAGTATTAGCAATGCCAATACCCCTGTAGTGAAAGGATAAATTACGAATGTTCGAATAATTTTCTTAAATTAACCTAGGACTTTTAATATCAAAACCAGTAACAATTACTGATCATTGTGCGTAATATTCTACTGATTAAACTAATCCCACTTGTTTCAAATTGAAGAGTAAACATAAATAGAAATGGACAAAAACAGTTTGGATAGGCAGTATTAGGAAAGACGATTCGCCTGTTGTAAGACGGTACGTTGGGAATGCTCATTTGATTCAAAGTTTAGCTGTTATATTAAAAGAAAACTATTCAACTAGAAACAAACACAAGTACTGAACATTGTGTGTTTAATTCTACTGATTAATGGAATAACCATCAAGTTAGTCAAAAGAATTATAAAACTTACAAAAATATGCTGCAAATTGTAGTATTAGCAATGCCAATACCCTTGTAGTGAAAGGATTAATTACTAATGTTCGTATGAGTTTTCTTAAATTTACCTAGGACTTTAATTATCAAAACCAGTAACAATTAATGATCATTGTGCGTAATATTCCACTGATTAAGTACTAAGTAGTACTTAATTTAGTACTAATTTTACTTAGTTAGTTTAGTACTAATCCCACTTGTTTCAAATTGAAAAGTAAACATAAATAGAAATGAACAAAAAAAGGTTGCATATGCAGTACTACGAAGGACGACTCTCCTGTCGTAAGGCGGTACGTTGGGAATGCACGTTAATTCAAAGTTTAGCTGTTATATTTAAAAAAAACTATTCAATTAGAAACAAAAAACAGTACTGAACATTGTGCGTTTAATTCTACTGATTAATGGAATAACCGTCAAGTTAGAAAAAACAATTATAAAACTTACAGAAATATGCTGCCAATTGTAGTATTAGCAATGCCAATACCCCTGTAGTGAAAGGATAAATTACGAATGTTCGAATGATTTTCTTAAATTAACCTAGGACTTTTAATATCAAAACCAGTAACAATTACTGATTATTGTGCGTAATATTCTACTGATTAAATAAATCCCACTTGTTTAAAATTGAAGAGTAAAAAGAAATAAAAATGAACAAAAACAGTTTGCATATGCAGTATTAGGAAAGACGATTCGCCTGTTGTAAGACGGTACGTTGGAAATGCTCATTTGATTCAAAGTTTAGCTATTATATTAAAAGAAAACTATTCAACTAGAAACAAAAACAAGTACTGAACATTGTGCGTTTAATTCTACTGATTAATGGAATAACCGTCAAGTTAGTAAAAAGAATTATAAAACCTACAAAAATATGCTGCAAATTGTAGTATTAGCAATGCCAATACCCCTGTAGTGAAAGGATAAATTACGAATGTTCGAATGATTTTCTTAAATTAAACTAGGACTTTTAATATCAAAATTAGTACCAATTACTGATCATTGTGCGTAATATTCTACTGATGAAATTAATCCCACTTGTTTCAAATTGAAGAGTAAACATAAATAGAAATGAACAAAAAAAGGTTGCATATGTAGTATTACGGAGGACGACTCTCCTGTCGTAAGACGGTACGTTGGGAATGCACGTTTGATTCAAAGTCTAGCTGTTATATTAAAAGAAAACTATTCAACTAGAAACAAAAACAAGTACTGAACATTGTGCGTTAAATTCTACTGATTAATGGAATAACCGTCAAGTTAGTAAAAAGAATTATAAAACTTACAGAAATACGCTGCCAATTGTAATATTAGCAATGCCAATACCCCTGTAGTGAAAGGATAAATTACGAATGTTCGAATGATTTTCTTAAATTAACCTACGACTTTTAATATCAAAACCAGTAACAATAACTGATCATTGTGCATAATATTCTACTGATTAAATTAATCCCACTTGTTCCAAATTGAAGAGTAAACATAAATAGAAATGAACAAAAACAGTTTGCATATGCAGTATTAGGAAAGACGATTCGCCTGTCGTAAGACGGTACGTTGGGAATGCTCATTTGATTCAAAGTTTAGCTATTATATTAAAAGAAAACTATTCAACTAGAAACAAAAACAAGTACTGAACATTGTGCGTTTAATTCTACTGATTAATGGAATAACCGTCAAGTAAGTAAAAAGAATTATAAAACTTACAAAAATATGCTGCAAATTGTAGTATTAGCAATGCCAATACCCCTGTAGTGGAAGGATAAATTACGAATGTTCGAATGATTTTCTTAAATTAACCTAGGACTTTTAATATCAAAACTAGTAACAATTACTGATCATTGTGCGTAATATTCTACTGATTAAATTAATCCCACTTGTTTCAAATTGAAGAGTAAACATAACTAGAAATGAACAGAAACAGGTTGCACATGCAGTATTACGAAGGACGACTCTCCTGTCGTAAGACGGTACGTTGGGAATGCACGTTGGATTCAAAGTTTAGCTGTTATAATAAAAGAAAATTATTCAATTAGAAACAAAAACAAGTACTGAACATTGTGCGTTTAATTCTACTGATTAATGGAATAACCGTCAAGTTAGTAAAAAGAATTATAAAACTTACAAAAATACGCTGCCCATTGTAGTATTAGCAATGCCAATACCCCTGTAGTGAAAGGATAAATTACGAATGTTCGAATGATTTTCTTAAATTAACCTAGGACTTTTAATATCAAAACCAGTAACAATAACTGATCATTGTGCGTAATATTCTACTGATTAAATTAATCCCACTTGTTTCAAATTGAAGAGTAAACATTAAAAGAAATGAACATAAACAGTTTGCATATGCAGTATTAGGAAAGACGATTCGCCTGTCGTAAAACGGTACGTTGGGAATGCTCATTTGATTCAAAGTTTAGCTGTTATATTAAAAGAAAACTATTCAACTAGAAACAAAAACAAGTACTGAACATTGTGTGTTTAATTCTACTGATTAATGGAATAACCGTCAAGTTAGTCAAAAGAATTATAAAACTTACAAAAATATGCTGCAAATTGTAGTATTAGCAATGCCAATACCCCTGTAGTGGAAGGATAAATTACGAATGTTCGAATGATTTTCTTAAATTAACCTAGGACTTTTAATATCAAAACTAGTAACAATTACTGATCATTGTGCGTAATATTCTACTGATTAAATTAATCCCACTTGTTTCAAATTGAAGAGTAAACATAACTAGAAATGAACAGAAACAGGTTGCACATGCAGTATTACGAAGGACGACTCTCCTGTCGTAAGACGGTACGTTGGGAATGCACGTTGGATTCAAAGTTTAGCTGTTATAATAAAAGAAAATTATTCAATTAGAAACAAAAACAAGTACTGAACATTGTGCGTTTAATTCTACTGATTAATGGAATAACCGTCAAGTTAGTAAAAAGAATTATAAAACTTACAAAAATACGCTGCCCATTGTAGTATTAGCAATGCCAATACCCCTGTAGTGAAAGGATAAATTACGAATGTTCGAATGATTTTCTTAAATTAACCTAGGACTTTTAATATCAAAACCAGTAACAATAACTGATCATTGTGCGTAATATTCTACTGATTAAATTAATCCCACTTGTTTCAAATTGAAGAGTAAACATTAAAAGAAATGAACATAAACAGTTTGCATATGCAGTATTAGGAAAGACGATTCGCCTGTCGTAAAACGGTACGTTGGGAATGCTCATTTGATTCAAAGTTTAGCTGTTATATTAAAAGAAAACTATTCAACTAGAACACAAAACAAGTACTGAACATTGTGTGTTTAATTCTACTGATTAATGGAATAACCGTCAAGTTAGTCAAAAGAATTATAAAACTTACAAAAAATATGCTGCAAATTGTAGTATTAGCAATGCCAATACCCTTGTAGTGAAAGGATAAATTACTAATGTTCGTATGAGTTTTCTTAAATTTACCTAGGACTTTAATTATCAAAACCAGTAACAATTAATGATCATTGTGCGTAATATTCCACTGATTAAGTACTAAGTAGTACTTAATTTAGTACTAATTTTACTTAGTTAGTTTAGTACTAATCCCAATTGTTTCAAATTGAAAAGTAAACATAAATAGAAATGAACAAAAAAAGGTTGCATATGCAGTACTACGAAGGACGACTCTCCTGTCGTAAGGCGGTACGTTGGGAATGCACGTTTGATTCAAAGTTTAGCTGTTATATTAAAAAAAACTATTCAATTAGAAACAAAAAACAGTACTGAACATTGTGCGTTTAATTCTACTGATTAATGGAATAACCGTCAAGTTAGTAAAAAGAATTATAAAACTTACAGAAATACGCTGCCATTTGTAGTATTAGCAATGCCAATACCCCTGTAGTGAAAGGATAAATTACGAATGTTCGAATGATTTTCTTAAATTAACCTAGGACTTTTAATATCAAAACCAGTAACAATTACTGATTATTGTGCGTAATATTCTACTGATTTAATAAATCCCACTTGTTTAAAATTGAAGAGTAAAAATAAATAAAAATGAACAAAAACAGTTTGCATATGCAGTATTAGGAAAGACGATTCGCCTGTTGTAAGACGGTACGTTGGAAATGCTCATTTGATTCAAAGTTTAGCTATTATATTAAAAGAAAACTATTCAACTAGAAACAAAAACAAGTACTAAACATTGTGTGTTTAATTCTACTGATTAATGGAATAACCGTCAAGTTAGTAAAAAGAATTATAAAACTTACAGAAATACGCTGCCAATTGTAATATTAGCAATGCCAATACCCCTGTAGTGAAAGGATAAATTACGAATGTTCGAATGATTTTCTTAAATTAACCTACGACTTTTAATATCAAAACCAGTAACAATAACTGATCATTGTGCATAATATTCTACTGATTAAATTAATCCCACTTGTTCCAAATTGAAGAGTAAACATAAATAGAAATGAACAAAAACAGTTTGCATATGCAGTATTAGGAAAGACGATTCGCCTGTCGTAAGACGGTACGTTGGGAATGCTCATTTGATTCAAAGTTTAGCTATTATATTAAAAGAAAACTATTCAACTAGAAACAAAAACAAGTACTGAACATTGTGCGTTTAATTCTACTGATTAATGGAATAACCGTCAAGTAAGTAAAAAGAATTATAAAACTTACAAAAATATGCTGCAAATTGTAGTATTAGCAATGCCAATACCCCTGTAGTGGAAGGATAAATTACGAATGTTCGAATGATTTTCTTAAATTAACCTAGGACTTTTAATATCAAAACTAGTAACAATTACTGATCATTGTGCGTAATATTCTACTGATTAAATTAATCCCACTTGTTTCAAATTGAAGAGTAAACATAACTAGAAATGAACAGAAACAGGTTGCACATGCAGTATTACGAAGGACGACTCTCCTGTCGTAAGACGGTACGTTGGGAATGCACGTTGGATTCAAAGTTTAGCTGTTATAATAAAAGAAAATTATTCAATTAGAAACAAAAACAAGTACTGAACATTGTGCGTTTAATTCTACTGATTAATGGAATAACCGTCAAGTTAGTAAAAAGAATTATAAAACTTACAAAAATACGCTGCCCATTGTAGTATTAGCAATGCCAATACCCCTGTAGTGAAAGGATAAATTACGAATGTTCGAATGATTTTCTTAAATTAACCTAGGACTTTTAATATCAAAACCAGTAACAATAACTGATCATTGTGCGTAATATTCTACTGATTAAATTAATCCCACTTGTTTCAAATTGAAGAGTAAACATTAAAAGAAATGAACATAAACAGTTTGCATATGCAGTATTAGGAAAGACGATTCGCCTGTCGTAAAACGGTACGTTGGGAATGCTCATTTGATTCAAAGTTTAGCTGTTATATTAAAAGAAAACTATTCACTAGAAACAAAAACAAGTACTGAACATTGTGTGTTTAATTCTACTGATTAATGGAATAACCGTCAAGTTAGTCAAAAGAATTATAAAACTTACAAAAATATGCTGCAAATTGTAGTATTAGCAATGCCAATACCCTTGTAGTGAAAGGATAAATTACTAATGTTCGTATGAGTTTTCTTAAATTTACCTAGGACTTTAATTATCAAAACCAGTAACAATTAATGATCATTGTGCGTAATATTCCACTGATTAAGTACTAAGTAGTACTTAATTTAGTACTAATTTTACTTAGTTAGTTTAGTACTAATCCCAATTGTTTCAAATTGAAAAGTAAACATAAATAGAAATGAACAAAAAAAGGTTGCATATGCAGTACTACGAAGGACGACTCTCCTGTCGTAAGGCGGTACGTTGGGAATGCACGTTTGATTCAAAGTTTAGCTGTTATATTAAAAAAAACTATTCAATTAGAAACAAAAAACAGTACTGAACATTGTGCGTTTAATTCTACTGATTAATGGAATAACCGTCAAGTTAGTAAAAAGAATTATAAAACTTACAGAAATACGCTGCCAATTGTAGTATTAGCAATGCCAATACCCCTGTAGTGAAAGGATAAATTACGAATGTTCGAATGATTTTCTTAAATTAACCTAGGACTTTTAATATCAAAACCAGTAACAATTACTGATTATTGTGCGTAATATTCTACTGATTTAATAAATCCCACTTGTTTAAAATTGAAGAGTAAAAATAAATAAAAATGAACAAAAACAGTTTGCATATGCAGTATTAGGAAAGACGATTCGCCTGTTGTAAGACGGTACGTTGGAAATGCTCATTTGATTCAAAGTTTAGCTATTATATTAAAAGAAAACTATTCAACTAGAAACAAAAACAAGTACTAAACATTGTGTGTTTAATTCTACTGATTAATGGAATAACCGTCAAGTTAGTCAAAAGAATTATAAAACTTACAAAAATATGCTGCAAATTGTAGTATTAGCAATGCCAATACCCTTGTAGTGAAAGGATAAATTACTAATGTTCGTATGAGTTTTCTTAAATTTACCTAGGACTTTAATTATCAAAACCAGTAACAATTAATGATCATTGTGCGTAATATTCCACTGATTAAGTACTAAGTAGTACTTAATTTAGTACTAATTTTACTTAGTTAGTTTAGTACTAATCCCAATTGTTTCAAATTGAAAAGTAAACATAAATAGAAATGAACAAAAAAAGGTTGCATATGCAGTACTACGAAGGACGACTCTCCTGTCGTAAGGCGGTACGTTGGGAATGCACGTTTGATTCAAAGTTTAGCTGTTATATTAAAAAAAACTATTCAATTAGAAACAAAAAACAGTACTGAACATTGTGCGTTTAATTCTACTGATTAATGGAATAACCGTCAAGTTAGTAAAAAGAATTATAAAACTTACAGAAATACGCTGCCGATTGTAGTATTAGCAATGCCAATACCCCTGTAGTGAAAGGATAAATTACGAATGTTCGAATGATTTTCTTTAATTAACCTACGACTTTTAATATCAAAACCAGTAACAATAACTGATCATTGTGCGTAATATTCTACTGATTAAATTAATCCCACTGGTTTCAAATTGAAGAGTAAACATAAATAGAAATGAACAAAAACAGTATGCATATGCAGTATTAGGAAAGACGGTTTGCCTGTTGTAAGACGGTACGTTGAGAATGCTCATTTGATTCAAAGTTTAGCTATTATATTAAAAGAAAACTATTCAACTAGAAACAAAAACAAGTACTGAACATTGTGCGTTTAATTCTACTGATTAATGGAATAACCGTCAAGTAAGTAAAAAGAATTATAAAACTTACAGAAATACGCTGCCAATTGTAGTATTAGCAATGCCAATACCCCTGTAGTGAAAGGATAAATTACGAATGTTCGAATGATTTTCTTTAATTGACCTACGACTTTTAATATCAAAACCAGTAACAATAACTGATCATTGTGCGTAGTATTCTACTGATTAAATTAATCCCACTTGTTTCAATTGAAGAGTAAACAAAAATAGAATGAACAAAAACAGTATGCATATGTAGTATTAGGAAAGACGATTCGCCTGTTGTAAGACGGTACGTTGAGAATGCTCATTTGATTCAAAGTTTAGCTATTATATTAAAAGAAAACTATTCAACTAGAAACAAAAACAAGTACTGAACATTGTGCGTTTAATTCTACTGATTAATGGAATAACCGTCAAGTAAGTAAAAAGAATTATAAAACTTACAAAAATATGCTGCAAATTGTAGTATTAGCAATGCCAATACCCCTGTAGTGGAAGGATAAATTACGAATGTTCGAATGATTTTCTTAAATTAACCTAGGACTTTTAATATCAAAACTAGTAACAATTACTGATCATTGTGCCTAATATTCTACTGATTAAAATAATCCCACTTGTTTCAAATTGAAGAGTAAACATAAATAGAAATGAACAAAAACAGGTTGCACATGCAGTATTACGAAGGACGACTCTCCTGTCGTAAGACGGTACGTTGGGAATGCACGTTGGATTCAAAGTGTAGCTGTTATAATAAAAGAAAACTATTCAATTAGAAACAAAAACAAGTACTGAACATTGTGCGTTTAATTCTACTGATTAATG
Organism: Daphnia sinensis; assembly: GCA_013167095.2. Classification (NCBI taxonomy): domain Eukaryota; kingdom Metazoa; phylum Arthropoda; class Branchiopoda; order Diplostraca; family Daphniidae; genus Daphnia; species Daphnia sinensis. Next base: position 11,766 of record WJBH02000350.1, on the reverse strand, counting down.
GAATAACCGTCAAGTTTGAAAAAAGAATTATAAAACTTACAGAAATACGCTGCCAATTGTAGTATTAGCAATGCCAATACCCCTGTAGTGAAAGGATAAATTACGAATGTTCGAATGATTTTCTTAAATTAACCTACGACTTTTAATATCAAAACCAGTAACAATAACTGATCATTGTGCGTAGTATTCTACTGATTAAATTAATCCCACTTGTTTCAAATTGAAGAGTAAACAAAAATAGAAATGAACAAAAACAGTATGCATATGCAGTATTAGGAAAGACGATTCGCCTGTTGTAAGACGGTACGTTGAGAATGCTCATTTGATTCAAAGTTTAGCTATTATATTAAAAGAAAACTATTCAACTAGAAACAAAAACAAGTACTGAACATTGTGCGTTTAATTCTACTGATTAATGGAATAACCGTCAAGTAAGTAAAAAGTATTATAAAACTTACAAAAATATGCTGCAAATTGTAGTATTAGCAATGCAATACCCCTGTAGTGAAAGGATAAATTACGAATGTTCGAATGATTTTCTTAAATTAACCTAGGACTTTTAATATCAAAACAGTAACAATAACTGATCATTGTGCGTAATATTCTACTGATTAAATTAATCCCACTTGTTTCAATTGAAGAGTAAACATTAAAAGAAATGAACATAAACAGTTTGCATATGCAGTATTAGGAAAGACGATTCGCCTGTCGTAAAACGGTACGTTGGGAATGCTCATTTGATTCAAAGTTTAGCTGTTATATTAAAAGAAAACTATTCAACTAGAAACAAAAACAAGTACTGAACATTGTGTGTTTAATTCTACTGATTAATGGAATAACCGTCAAGTTAGTCAAAAGAATTATAAAACTTACAAAAATATGCTGCAAATTGTAGTATTAGCAATGCCAATACCCTTGTAGTGAAAGGATAAATTACTAATGTTCGTATGAGTTTTCTTAAATTTACCTAGGACTTTAATTATCAAAACCAGTAACAATTAATGATCATTGTGCGTAATATTCCACTGATTAAGTACTAAGTAGTACTTAATTTAGTACTAATTTTACTTAGTTAGTTTAGTACTAATCCCAATTGTTTCAAATTGAAAAGTAAACATAAATAGAAATGAACAAAAAAAGGTTGCATATGCAGTACTACGAAGGACGACTCTCCTGTCGTAAGGCGGTACGTTGGGAATGCACGTTTGATTCAAAGTTTAGCTGTTATATTAAAAAAACTATTCAATTAGAAACAAAAAACAGTACTGAACATTGTGCGTTTAATTCTACTGATTAATGGAATAACCGTCAAGTTAGTAAAAAGAATTATAAAACTTACAGAAATACGCTGCCAATTGTAGTATTAGCAATGCCAATACCCCTGTAGTGAAGGATAAATTACGAATGTTCGAATGATTTTCTTAAATTAACCTAGGACTTTTAATATCAAAACCAGTAACAATTACTGATTATTGTGCGTAATATTCTACTGATTAATTAATCCCACTTGTTTAAAATTGAAGAGTAAAAATAAATAAAAATGAACAAAAACAGTTTGCATATGCAGTATTAGGAAGACGATTCGCCTGTTGTAAGACGGTACGTTGGAAATGCTCATTTGATTCAAAGTTTAGCTATTATATTAAAAGAAAACTATTCAACTAGAAACAAAAACAAGTACTAAACATTGTGTGTTTAATTCTACTGATTAATGGAATAACCGTCAAGTTAGTCAAAAGAATTATAAAACTTACAAAAATATGCTGCAAATTGTAGTATTAGCAATGCCAATACCCTTGTAGTGAAAGGATAAATTACTAATGTTCGTATGAGTTTTCTTAAATTTACCTAGGACTTTAATTATCAAAACCAGTAACAATTAATGATCATTGTGCGTAATATTCCACTGATTAAGTACTAAGTAGTACTTAATTTAGTACTAATTTTACTTAGTTAGTTTAGTACTAATCCCAATTGTTTCAAATTGAAAAGTAAACATAAATAGAAATGAACAAAAAAAGGTTGCATATGCAGTACTACGAAGGACGACTCTCCTGTCGTAAGGCGGTACGTTGGGAATGCACGTTTGATTCAAAGTTTAGCTGTTATATTAAAAAAAAACTATTCAATTAGAAACAAAAAACAGTACTGAACATTGTGCGTTTAATTCTACTGATTAATGGAATAACCGTCAAGTTAGTAAAAAGAATTATAAAACTTACAGAAATACGCTGCCGATTGTAGTATTAGCAATGCCAATACCCCTGTAGTGAAAGGATAAATTACGAATGTTCGAATGATTTTCTTAATTAACCTACGACTTTTAATATCAAAACCAGTAACAATAACTGATCATTGTGCGTAATATTCTACTGATTAAATTAATCCCACTGGTTTCAAATTGAAGAGTAAACATAAATAGAAATGAACAAAAACAGTATGCATATGCAGTATTAGGAAAGACGGTTTGCCTGTTGTAAGACGGTACGTTGAGAATGCTCATTTGATTCAAAGTTTAGCTATTATATTAAAAGAAAACTATTCAACTAGAAACAAAAACAAGTACTGAACATTGTGCGTTTAATTCTACTGATTAATGGAATAACCGTCAAGTAAGTAAAAAGAATTATAAAACTTACAGAAATACGCTGCCAATTGTAGTATTAGCAATGCCAATACCCCTGTAGTGAAAGGATAAATTACGAATGTTCGAATGATTTTCTTTAATTGACCTACGACTTTTAATATCAAAACCAGTAACAATAACTGATCATTGTGCGTAGTATTCTACTGATTAAATTAATCCCACTTGTTTCAAATTGAAGAGTAACAAAAATAGAAATGAACAAAAACAGTATGCATATGTAGTATTAGGAAAGACGATTCGCCTGTTGTAAGACGGTACGTTGAGAATGCTCATTTGATTCAAAGTTTAGCTATTATATTAAAAGAAAACTATTCAACTAGAAACAAAAACAAGTACTGAACATTGTGCGTTTAATTCTACTGATTAATGGAATAACCGTCAAGTAAGTAAAAAGAATTATAAAACTTACAAAAATATGCTGCAAATTGTAGTATTAGCAATGCCAATACCCCTGTAGTGGAAGGATAAATTACGAATGTTCGAATGATTTTCTTAAATTAACCTAGGACTTTTAATATCAAAACTAGTAACAATTACTGATCATTGTGCCTAATATTCTACTGATTAAAATAATCCCACTTGTTTCAAATTGAAGAGTAAACATAAATAGAAATGAACAAAAACAGGTTGCACATGCAGTATTACGAAGGACGACTCTCCTGTCGTAAGACGGTACGTTGGGAATGCACGTTGGATTCAAAGTTTAGCTGTTATATTAAAAAAAAACTATTCAATTAGAAACAAAAACAAGTACTGAACATTGTGCGTTTAATTCTACTGATTAATGGAATACCGTCAAGTTTGAAAAAAGAATTATAAAACTTACAGAAATACGCTGCCAATTGTAGTATAGCAATGCCAATACCCCTGTAGTGAAAGGATAAATTACGAATGTTCGAATGATTTTCTTAAATTAACCTACGACTTTTAATATCAAAACCAGTAACAATACTGATCATTGTGCGTAGTATTCTACTGATTAAATTAATCCCACTTGTTTCAAATTGAAGAGTAAACAAAAATAGAAATGAACAAAAACAGTATGCATATGCAGTATTAGGAAAGACGATTCGCCTGTTGTAAGACGGTACGTTGAGAATGCTCATTTGATTCAAAGTTTAGCTATTATATTAAAAGAAAACTATTCAACTAGAAACAAAAACAAGTACTGAACATTGTGCGTTTAATTCTACTGATTAATGGAATAACCGTCAAGTAAGTAAAAAGTATTATAAAACTTACAAAAATATGCTGCAAATTGTAGTATTAGCAATGCCAATACCCCTGTAGTGGAAGGATAAATTACGAATGTTCGAATGATTTTCTTAAATTAACCTAGGACTTTTAATATCAAAACTAGTAACAATTACTGGTCATTGTGCCTAATATTCTACTGATTAAATTAATCCCACTGGTTTCAAATTGAAGAGTAAACATAAATAGAAATGAACAAAAACAGTATGCATATGCAGTATTAGGAAAGACGATTCGCCTGTTGTAAGACGGTACGTTGAGAATGCTCATTTGATTCAAAGTTTAGCTATTATATTAAAAGAAAACTATTCAACTAGAAACAAAAACAAGTACTGAACATTGTGCGTTTAATTCTACTGATTAATGGAATAACCGTCAAGTAAGTAAAAAGTATTATAAAACTTACAAAAATATGCTGCAAATTGTAGTATTAGCAATGCCAATACCCCTGTAGTGGAAGGATAAATTACGAATGTTCGAATGATTTTCTTAAGTTAACCTAGGACTTTTAATATCAAAACTAGTAACAATTACTGATCATTGTGCCTAATATTCTACTGATTAAATTAATCCCACTTGTTTCAAATTGAAGAGTAAACATAAATAGAAATGAACAAAAACAGGTTGCACATGCAGTATTACGAAGGACGACTCTCCTGTCGTAAGACGGTACGTTGGGAATGCACGTTGGATTCAAAGTTTAGCTGTTATAATAAAAGAAAACTATTCAATTAGAAACAAAAACAAGTACTGAACATTGTGCGTTTAATTCTACTGATTAATGGAATAACCGTCAAGTTAGTAAAAAAATTTTTATAAAACCTTCAAAAATACGCTGCCAATTGTAGTATTAGCAATGCCAATACCCCTGTAGTGAAAAGATAAATAACGAATGTTCGAATGATTTTCTAAATTAACCTAGGACTATTAATATCAAAACCAGTAACAATAACTGATCATTGTGCGTAAATTCTACTGATTAAATTAATCCCACTGTTTCAAATTGAAGAGTAAACATAAATAGAAATGAACAAAAACAGTATGCATGTGCAGTATTAGGAAAGACGATTCTCCTGTTGTAAGACGGTACGTTGAGAATGCTCATTTGATTCAAAGTTAAGCATTATATTAAAAGAAAACTATTCAACTAGAAACAAAAACAAGTACTAAACATTGTGTGTTTAATTCTACTGATTAATGGAATAACCGTCAAGTTTGTAAAAAGAATTATAAAACTTACAGAAATACGCTGCCGATTGTAGTATTAGCAATGCCAATACCCCTGTAGTGAAAGGATAAATTACGAATGTTCGAATGATTTTCTTAAATTAACCTACGACTATTAATATCAAAACCAGTAACAATAACTGATCATTGTGCGTAATATTCTACTGATTAAATTAATCCCACTTGTTTCAAATTGAAGAGTAAACATAAATAGAAATGAACAAAAACAGTTTGCATATGCAGTATTAGGAAAGACGATTCGCCTGTCGTAAGACGGTACGTTGGGAATGCTCATTTGATTCAAAGTTTAGCTGTTATATTAAAAGAAAACTATTCAACTAGAAACCAAAACAAGTACTGAACATTGTGCGTTTAATTCTACTGAATAATGGAATAACCGTCAAGTTAGTAAAAAGAATTATAAAACTTACAAAAATACGCTGCCAATTGTAGTATTAGCAATGCCAATACCCCCGTAGTGAAAGGATAAATTACGAATGTTCGAATGATTTTCTTAAATTAACCTAGGACATTTAATATCAAAACCAGTAACAATAACTGATCATTGTGCGTAATATTCTACTGATTAAAATAATCCCACTTGTTTTAAATTGAAGAGTAAACATAAATAAAAATGAACAAAAACAGTATGCATATGCAGTATTAGGAAAGACGATTCTCCTGTTGTAAGACGGTACGTTGAGAATGCTCATTTGATTCAAAGTTAAGCTATTATATTAAAAGAAAACTATTCAACTAGAAACAAAAACCAGTACTGAACATTGTGCGTTTAATTCTACTGATTAATGGAATAACCGTCAAGTTTGTAAAAAGAATTATAAAACTTACAGACATACGCTGCCAATTGTAGTATTAGCAATGCCAATACCCCTGTAGTGAAAGGATAAATTACGAATGTTCGAATGATTTTCTTAAATTAACCTACGACTTTTAATATCAAAACCAGTAACAATTACTGATCATTGTGCGTAATATTCTACTGATTAAATTAATCCCACTTGTTTCAAATTGAAGAGTAAACATAAATAGAAATGAACAAAAACAGTTTGCATATGCAGTATTAATAAAGACGATTCGCCTGTCGTAAGACGGTACGTTGGGAATGCTCATTTGATTCAAAGTTAGCTGTTATATTAAAAGAAAACTATTCAACTAGAAACAAAAACCAGTACTGAACATTGTGCGTTAATTCTACTGATTAATGGAATAACCGTCAAGTTTGTAAAAAGAATTATAAAACTTACAGAAATAGGCTGCCGATTGTAGTATTAGCAATGCCAATACCCCTGTAGTGAAAGGATAATTACGAATGTTCGAATGATTTTCTTAAATTAACCTACGACTATTAATATCAAAACCAGTAACAATAACTGATCATTGTGCGTAATATTCTACTGATTAAATTAATCCCACTTGTTTCAATTGAAGAGTAAACATAAATAGAAATATACAAAAACAGTATGCATGTGCAGTATTAGGAAAGACGATTCTCCTGTTGTAAGACGGTACGTTGAGAATGCTCATTTGATTCAAAGTTAAGCCATTATATTAAAAGAAAACTATTCAACTAGAAACAAAAACCAGTACTGAACATTGTGTGTTTAATTCTACTGATTAATGGAATAACCGTCAAGTTTGTGAAAAGAATTATAAAACTTACAGAAATACGCTGCCGATTGTAGTATTAGCAATGCCAATACCCCTGTAGTGAAAGGATAAATTACGAATGTTCGAATGATTTTCTTAAATTAACCTACGACTATTAATATCAAAACCAGTAACAATAACTGATCATTGTGCGTAATATTCTACTGATTAAATTAATCCCACTTGTTTAAAATTGAAGAGTAAACATAAATAGAAATGAACAAAAACAGTATGCATGTGCAGTATTAGGAAAGACGATTCTCCTGTTGTAAGACGGTACGTTGAGAATGCTCATTTGATTCAAAGTTAAGCCATTATATTAAAAGAAAACTATTCAACTAGAAACAAAAACCAGTACTGAACATTGTGTGTTTAATTCTACTGATTAATGGAATAACCGTCAAGTTTGTAAAAAGAATTATAAAACTTACAGAAATACGCTGCCGATTGTAGTATTAGCAATGCCAATACCCCTGTAGTGAAAGGATAAATTACGAATAATCGAATGATTTTCTTAAATTAACCTACGACTATTAATATCAAAACCAGTAACAATAACTGATCATTGTGCGTAATATTCTACTGATTAAATTAATCCCACTTGTTTCAAATTGAAGAGTAAACATAAATAGAAATGAACAAAAACAGTTTGCATATGCAGTATTAGGAAAGACGATTCGCCTGTCGTAAGACGGTACGTTGGGAATGCTCATTTGATTCAAAGTTTAGCTGTTATATTAAAAGAAAACTATTCAACTAGAAACCAAAACAAGTACTGAACATTGTGCGTTTAATTCTACTGATTAATGGAATAACTGTCAAGTAAGTAAAAAGAATTATAAAACTTGAAAAAATATGCTGCAAATTGTAGTATTAGCAATGCCAATACCCCTGTAGTGAAAGGATAATTACGAATGTTCGAATGATTTTCTTAAATTAACCTAGGACTTTTAATATCAAAACTAGTAACAATTACTGATCATTGTGCGTAATATTCTACTGATTAAATTAATCCCACTTGTTTCAATTGAAGAGTAAACATAAATAGAAATGAACAAAAACAGGCTGCACATGCAGTATTACGAAGGACGACTCTCCTGTCTTAAGACGGTACGTTGGGAATGCACGTTGGATTCAAAGTTTAGCTGTTATAATAAAAGAAAACTATTCAATAGAAACAAAAACAAGTACTGAACATTGTGCGTTTAATTCTACTGATTAATGGAATAACCGTCAAGTTAGTAAAAAGAATTATAAAACTTACAAAAATACGCTGCCAATTGTAGTATTAGCAATGCCAATACCCCTGTAGTGAAAGGATAAATTACGAATGTTCGAATGATTTTCTTAAATTAACCTACGACTATTAATATCAAAACCAGTAACAATAACTGATCATGTGCGTAATATTCTACTGATTAAATTAATCCCACTTGTTTCAAATTGAAGAGAAGAGTAAACATAAATAGAAATGAACAAAAACAGTTTGCATATGCAGTATTAGGAAAGACGATTCGCCTGTCGTAAGACGGTACGTTGGGAATGCTCATTTGATTCAAAGTTTAGCTGTTATATTAAAAGAAAACTATTCAACTAGAAACAAAAACAAGTACTGAACATTGTGCGTTTAATTCTACTGAATAATGGAATAACCGTCAAGTTAGTAAAAAGAATTATAAAACTTACAAAAATACGCTGCCAATTGTAGTATTAGCAATGCCAATACCCCTGTAGTGAAAGGATAAATACGAATGTTCGAATGATTTTCTTAAATTAACCTAGGACATTTAATATCAAAACCAGTAACAATAACTGATCATTGTGCGTAATATTCTACTGATTAAATTAATCCCACTTGTTTTAAATTGAAGAGTAAACATAAATAGAAATGAACAAAAACAGTATGCATATGCAGTATTAGGAAAGACGATTCTCCTGTTGTAAGACGGTACGTTGAGAATGCTCATTTGATTCAAAGTTAAGCTATTATATTAAAAGAAAACTATTCAACTAGAAACAAAAACCAGTACTGAACATTGTGCGTTTAATTCTACTGATTAATGGAATAACCGTCAAGTTTGTAAAAAGAATTATAAAACTTACAGACATACGCTGCCAATTGTAGTATTAGCAATGCCAATACCCCTGTAGTGAAAGGATAAATTACGAATGTTCGAATGATTTTCTTAAATTAACCTACGACTTTTAATATCAAAACCAGTAACAATTACTGATCATTGTGCGTAATATTCTACTGATTAAATTAATCCCACTTGTTTCAAATTGAAGAGTAAACATAAATAGAAATGAACAAAAACAGTTTGCATATGCAGAATTAGGAAAGACGATTCGCCTGTCGTAAGACGGTACGTTGGGAATGCTCATTTGATTCAAAGTTTAGCTGTTATATTAAAAGAAAACTATTCAACTAGAAACCAAAACAAGTACTGAACATTGTGCGTTTAATTCTACTGAATAATGGAATAACCGTCAAGTTAGTAAAAAGAATTATAAAACTTACAAAAATACGCTGCCAATTGTAGTATTAGCAATGCCAATACCCCTGTAGTGAAAGGATAAATTACGAATGTTCGAATGATTTTCTTAAATTAACCTAGGACATTTAATATCAAAACCAGTAACAATAACTGATCATTGTGCGTAATATTCTACTGATTAAATTAATCCCACTTGTTTTAAATTGAAGAGTAAACATAAATAGAAATGAACAAAAACAGTATGCATATGCAGTATTAGGAAAGACGATTCTCCTGTTGTAAGACGGTACGTTGAGAATGCTCATTTGATTCAAAGTTAAGCTATTATATTAAAAGAAAACTATTCAACTAGAAACAAAAACCAGTACTGAACATTGTGCGTTTAATTCTACTGATTAATGGAATAACCGTCAAGTTTGTAAAAAGAATTATAAAACTTACAGACATACGCTGCCAATGTAGTATTAGCAATGCAATACCCCTGTAGTGAAAGGATAAATTACGAATGTTCGAATGATTTTCTAAATTAACCTACGACTTTTAATATCAAAACCAGTAACAATTACTGATCATTGTGCGTAATATTCTACTGATTAAATTAATCCCACTTGTTTCAAATTGAAGAGTAAACATAAATAGAAATGAACAAAAACAGTTTGCATATGCAGTATTAGGAAAGACGATTCGCCTGTCGTAAGACGGTACGTTGGGAATGCTCATTTGATTCAAAGTTTAGCTGTTATATTAAAAGAAAACTATTCAACTAGAAACAAAAACCAGTACTGAACATTGTGCGTTTAATTCTACTGATTAATGGAATAACCGTCAAGTTTGTAAAAAGAATTATAAAACTTACAGAAATACGCTGCCGATTGTAGTATTAGCAATGCCAATACCCCTGTAGTGAAAGGATAAATTACGAATGTTCGAATGATTTTCTTAAATTAACCTACGACTATTAATATCAAAACCAGTAACAATAACTGATCATTGTGCGTAATATTCTACTGATTAAATTAATCCCACTTGTTTCAAATTGAAGAGTAAACATAAATAGAAATAAACAAAAACAGTATGCATGTGCAGTATTAGGAAAGACGATTCTCCTGTTGTAAGACGGTACGTTGAGAATGCTCATTTGATTCAAAGTTAAGCCATTATATTAAAAGAAAACTATTCAACTAGAAACAAAAACCAGTACTGAACATTGTGTGTTTAATTCTACTGATTAATGGAATAACCGTCAAGTTTGTGAAAAGAATTATAAAACTTACAGAAATACGCTGCCGATTGTAGTATTAGCAATGCCAATACCCCTGTAGTGAAAGGATAAATTACGAATGTTCGAATGATTTTCTTAAATTAACCTACGACTATTAATATCAAAACCAGTAACAATAACTGATCATTGTGCGTATATTCTACTGATTAAATTAATCCCACTTGTTTAAAATTGAAGAGTAAACATAAATAGAAATGAACAAAAACAGTATGCATGTGCAGTATTAGGAAAGACGATTCTCCTGTTGTAAGACGGTACGTTGAGAATGCTCATTTGATTCAAAGTTAAGCTATTATATTAAAAGAAAACTATTCAACTAGAAACAAAAACCAGTACTGAACATTGTGCGTTTAATTCTACTGATTAATGGAATAACCGTCAAGTTTGTAAAAAGAATTATAAAACTTACCGAAATACGCTGCCGATTGTAGTATTAGCAATGCCAATACCCCTGTAGTGAAAGGATAAATTACGAATGTTCGAATGATTTTCTTAAATTAACCTACGACTATTAATATCAAAACCAGTAACAATAACTGATCATTGTGCGTAATATTCTACTGATTAAATTAATCCCACTTGTTTCAAATTGAAGAGTAAACATAAATAGAAATGAACAAAAACAGTTTGCATATGCAGTATTAGGAAAGACGATTCGCCTGTCGTAAGACGGTACGTTGGGAATGCTCATTTGATTCAAAGTTTAGCTGTTATATTAAAAGAAAACTATTCAACTAGAAACCAAAACAAGTACTGAACATTGTGCGTTTAATTCTACTGAATAATGGAATAACCGTCAAGTTAGTAAAAAGAATTATAAAACTTACAAAAATACGCTGCCAATTGTAGTATTAGCAATGCCAATACCCCTGTAGTGAAAGGATAAATTACGAATGTTCGAATGATTTTCTTAAATTAACCTAGGACATTTAATATCAAAACCAGTAACAATTACTGATCATTGTGCGTAATATTCTACTGATTAAATTAATCCCACTTGTTTCAAATTGAAGAGTAAACATAAATAGAAATGAACAAAAACAGTATGCATATGCAGTATTAGGAAAGACGATTCGCCTGTTGTAAGACGGTACGTTGAGAATGCTCATTTGATTTAAAGTTTAGCTATTATATTAAAAGAAAACTATTCAACTAGAAACAAAAACAAGTACTGAACATTGTGCGTTTAA
>WJBH02000349.1:0-27941 GCA_013167095.2 Daphnia sinensis | reverse complement strand
TGAACAAAAACAGGTAGCATATGCAGTATTGGAATGACGCTTTCCTGTCGTAAGACGGTACGTTCGGAATGCTCGTTTGATTGAAAATTTAACTGTTATATTAAAAGAAAACTATTTAACTAGAAACAAAAACAAGTACTGAACATTGTGCGTTTAATTCTACTGAATAATGAAAAAACCGTCAGTTAGTAAAAACATTATAAAACTTACAAAAATACGCTGTCAATTGTAGTATTAAAAATGCCAATATCCATGTAGTGAAAGGATAAATTAAGTATGTTCGAATGATTTTCTTAAATTAAGCTAATACTTTTAATATCAAAACCAGTAACAATTACTGATCATTGTGCGTATATTCTGCTGATTAAATAAATCCCACTCGTTTCAAACTGAAGAGTAAATATACATAGAAATGAACAAAAACAGGTAGCATATGCAGTATTGGAATGACGACTTTCCTGTCGTAAGACGGTACGTTCGGAATGCTCGTTTGATTGAAAGTTTAGCTGTTATATTAAAAGAAAACTATTCAACTAGAAACAAAAACAAGTACTGAACATTGGCGTTTAATTCTACTGAATAATGAAAAAACCGTCAAGTTAGTAAAAACAATTATAAATCTTACAAAAATACGCTGCAAATTGTAGTATTAGCAATGCCAATACCCCTGTAGTGATAGGATAATTTACGTATGTTCGAATTAGTTTCTTAAATTAAGCTCGGACTTTTAATATCAAAACCAGTTACAATTACTGATCATTGTGCGTAATATTCTACTGATTAAACAAATCCCATTCGTTTAAAACTGAAGAGTAAACATAAAAAGAAATGAACAAAAACAGGTTGCATATGCAGTATTAGGAAGGACGACTCTCCTTTCGTAAGACGGTACGTTGGGAATGCTCGTTTGATTTAAAGTTTAGCTGTTATATTAAAAGCAAACTATTCAACTCGAAACAAAAACAAGTACTGAACATTGTGCGTTTAATTCTACTGATTAATGGAATAACCGTCAAGTCAGTAAAAACAGTTATAAAACTTACAAAAATACGCTGCCAATTGTAGTATTACCAATGCCAATACCCCTGTAGTGAAAGGATAAATTACTAATAATCGAATGATTTTCTTAAATTAAGCTAGGACTTTTAATATCAAAACCAGTAACAATTACTGATCATTGTGCGTAATATTCTACTGATTAAATTAATCCCATTCGTTTCCAATTGAAGACTAAAAACAAATAGAAATGAACAAAAATAGGTTGCATATGCAGTATTAGGAAGGACGACTCTGCTGTCATAAGACGGTACGTTGCGAATACTCGTTTGATTCAAAGTTTAGCTGTTATATTAAAAGAAAACTATTCAACTAGAAACAAAAACAAGTACTGAACATTGTGCGTTTAATTCTACTGAATAATGAAAAAACCGTCAAGTTAGTAAAAACAATTATAAAACTTACAAAAATACGCTGCCAATTGTAGTATTAGCAATGCCAATACCCCTGTAATAAAAGAATAAATTACTAATAATCGAATGATTTTCTTAAATTAAGCTAGGACTTTTAATATCATAACCAGTAACAATTACTGATCATTGTGCGTAATATTCTGCTGATTAAATAAATCCCACTCGTTTCAAACTGAAGAGTAAAAATCTATAGAAATAAACAAAAACAGGTAGCATATGCAGTATTGGAATGACGACTTTCCTGTCGTAAGACGGTACGTTCGGAATGCTCGTTTGATTAAAAGTTTAGCTGTTATATTAAAAGCAAACTATTCAACTCAAAACAAAATCAAGTACTGAACATTGTGCGTTTAATTCTACTGATTAATGGAATAACCGTCAAGTTAGTAAAAACAGTTATAAAACTTAAAAAATACGCTGCCAATTGTAGTATTAGCAATGCCAATACCCCTGTAGTGAAAGGATAAATGACTAATAATCGAATGATTTTCTTAAATTAAGCTAGGACTTTTAATATCAAAACCAGTAACAATTACTGATCATTGTGCGTAATATTCTACTGATTAAATTAATCCCATTCGTTTCAAATTGAAGACTAAAAACAAATAGAAATGAACAAAAATAGGTTGCATATGCAGTATTAGGAAGGACGACTCTCCTGTCGTAAGACAGTACGTTGGGAATGCTCGTTTGATTCAAAGTTAAGCTGTTATATTAAAAGCAAACTATTCAACTCGAAAAAAAAACAAGTACTGAACATTGTGCGTTTAATTCTACTGATTAATGGAATAACCGTCAAGTTAGTAAAAACAGTTATAAAACTTAAAAAATACGCTGCCAATTGTAGTATTAGCAATGCCAATACCCCTGTAGTGAAAGGATAAATGACTAATAATCGAATGATTTTCTTAAATTAAGCTAGGACTTTTAATATCAAAACCAGTAACAATTACTGATCATTGTGCGTAATATTCTACTGATTAAATTAATCCCATTCGTTTCAAATTGAAGACTAAAAACAAATAGAAATGAACAAAAATAGGTTGCATATGCAGTATTAGGAAGGACGACTCTCCTGTCGTAAGACAGTACGTTGGGAATGCTCGTTTGATTCAAAGTTAAGCTGTTATATTAAAAGCAAACTATTCAACTCGAAAAAAAAACAAGTACTGAACATTGTGCGTTTCATTCTACTGATTAATGGAATAACCGTCAAGTTAGTAAAAACAATTATAAACCTTACCAAAATACGCTGCCAATTGTAGTATTAGCAATGCCAATACCCCTGTAGTGAAAGGATAAATGACTAATAATCGAATGATTTTCTTAAATTAAGCTAGGACTTTTAATATCAAAACCAGTAACAATTACTGATCATTGTGCGTAATATTCTACTGATTAAATTAATCCCATTCGTTTCAAATTGAAGACTAAAAACAAATAGAAATGAACAAAAATAGGTTGCATATGCAGTATTAGGAAGGACGACTCTGCTGTCATAAGACGGTACGTTGCGAATGCTCGTTTGATTCAAAGTTTAGCTGTTATATTAAAAGAAAACTATTCAACTAGAAACAAAAACAAGTACTGAACATTGTGCGTTTAATTTGTTTGATTTCTCGTTTGATTCAAAGTTTAGCTGTTATATTAAAAGCAAACTATTCAACTCGAAACAAAAACAAGTACTGAACATTGTGCGTTTAATTCTACTGATTAATGGAATAACCGTCAAATTAGTAAAAACAGTTATAAAACTTACAAAAATACGCTGCCAATTGTAGTATTAGCAATCCCAATACCCCTGTAGTGAAAGGATAAATGACTAATAATAACTAACTTGACGGTTTTTTCATTATTCAGTAGAATTAAACGCCAATGTTCAGTACTTGTTTTTGTTTCGAGTTGAATAGTTTGCTTTTAATATAACAGCTAAACTTTGAATCAAACGAGCATTCCGAACGTACCGTCTTACGAAAGGAAAGTCGTCATTCCAATACTGCATATGCTACCTGTTTTTGGTCATTTCTATAGATTTTTACTCTTCAGTTTGAAACGAGTGGGATTTATTTAATCAGCAGAATATTACGCACAATGTTCAGTAATTGTTACTGGTTTTGATATTAAAAGTCCTAGCTTAATTTAAGAAAATCATTCGATTATTAGTAATTTATCCTTTTATTACAGGGGTATTGGCATTGCTAATACTACAATTGGCAGCTTATTTTTGTAAGTTTTATAATTGTTTTTACTAACTTGACGGTTTTTTCATTATTCAGTAGAATTAAACGCACAATGTTCAGTACTTGTTTTTGTTTCTAGTTGAATAGTTTTTTTTTTAATATAACAGCTAAACTTTCAATCAAAAGAGCATTCCGAACGTACCGTCTTACGACAGGAAAGTCGTCATTCCAATACTGCATATGCTACCTGTTTATGTTCATTTCTATAGATTTTTACTTTTCAGTTTGCAACGAGTGGGATTTATTTAATCAGCAGAATATTACGCACAATGATCATTAATTGTTACTGTATTTCATATTAAAAGTCCTAGCTTAATTTAAGAAAATCATTCGAACATACGTAATTTATCCTTTCACTACAGGAGTATTGGCATTTCTAATACTGCAATTGGCAGCGTATTTTTGTAAGTTTTATAATTGTTTTTACTAACTTGACGGTTTTTTCATTATTCAGTAGAATTAAACGCACAATGTTCAGTACTTGTTTTTGTTTCGAGTTGAATAGTTTTCTTTTAATATAACAGCTAAACTTTGAATCAAACGAGCATTCGCAACGTACCGTCTTATGACAGCAGAGTCGTCCTTCCTAATACTGCATATGCAACCTGTTTTTGTTCATTTCTATTTGTTTTTAGTCTTCAATTTGAAACGAATGGGATTTGTTTAATCAGTAGAATACTACGCACAATGATCAGTAATTGTTACTTGTTTTGATATTAAAAGTCCTAGCTTAATTTAAGAAAATCATTCGATTATTAGTCATTTATCCTTTCACTACAGGGGTATTGGCATTGCTAATACTACAATTGGCAGCGTATTTTTGTAAGTTTTATAATTGTTTTTACTAACTTGACGGTTATTCCATTATTCAGTAGAATTAAACGCACAATGTTCAGTACTTGTTTTTGTTTCTAGTTGAATAGTTTTCTTTTAATATAACAGCTAAACTTTCAATCAAACGAGCATTCCGAACGTACCGTCTTACGACAGGAAAGTCGTCATTCCAATACTGCATATGCTACCTGATTTTGTTCATTTCTATAGATTTTTACTCTTCAGTTTGAAACGAGTAGGATTTATTTAATCAGTAGAATATTACGCACAATGATCAGTAATTGTTACTGGTTTTGATATTAAAAGTCCGAGCTTAATTTAAGAAACTCATTCGGACATACGTAAATTATCCTATCACTACAGGGGTATTGGCATTGCTAATACTACAATTGGCAGCGTATTTTTGTAAGATTTATAACATACGTAAATTATCCTTTCACTAAAGGGGTATTGGCATTTCGGCAGCGTATTTTTGTAAGTTTTATAATTGTTTTTACTAACTTGACGGTTTTTTCATTATTCAGTAGAATTAAACGCACAATGTTCAGTACTTGTGTTTGTTTCTAGTTGAATAGTTTTCTTTTAATAAAACAGCTAAACTTTCAATCAAACGAGCATTCCCAACGTACCGTCTTACGACAGGAAAGTTGTCATTCCAATACTGCATATTCTACCTGTTTTTGTTCATTTCTATAGATTTTTGCTCTTCAGTGTGAAACGAGACGGATTTATTTAATAAGTAGAATATTACGCACAATGATCAGTAATTGTTACTGGTTTTGATATTAAAGTTCCTAGCCTAATTTAAGAAAATGTTTACTTTTAATTTGAAACCAGTTGGATTAATTTCATCCGTAGAATATTACGCACAATGATCAGTAATTGTTACTGGTTTTGATATTAAAATCCTAGCTTAATTTAAGAAAATCATTCGAACATACGTAAATTATCCTTTCACTACAGGGGTATTGGCATTGCTAATACTACAATTGGCAGCGTATTTTTGTAAGTTTTATAATTGTTTTTACTTACTTGACGGTTTTTTCATTATTCAGTAGAATTAAACGTACAATGTTCAGTACTTGTTTTTGTTTCTAGTTGAATAGTTTTCTTTTAATATAACAGCTAAACTTTCAATCAAACGAGCATTCCGAACGAACCGTCTTACTACAGGAGAGTCGTCATTCCAATACTGCATACGCAACCTGTTTTTGTTCATTTCTTTTTATTTTTACTCTTCAATTTGAAACGAATGGGATTTATTTAATCAGTAGAATATTACGCACAATGATTAGTAATTGTTACTGGTTTTGATATTAAAAGTCCTAGCTTAATTTAAGAAAATCATTCGATTATTAGTAATTTATCCTTTTAATACAGGGGTATTGGCATTGCTAATACTACAATTGGCAGCGTATTTTTGTAAGTTTTATAACTGTTTTTACTAACTTGACGGTTATTCCATTAATCAGTAGAATTAAACGCACAATGTTCAGTACCTGTTTTTGTTTCGAGTTGAATAGTTTGCATTTAATATAACAGCTAAACTTTGAATCAAACGAGCATTCCCAACGTACCGTCTTACGACAGGAGAGTCGTCCTTCCTAATACTGCATATGCAACCTGTTTTTGTTCATTTCTATTTATGTTTACTCTTCAATTTGAAACGAATGGGATTTGTCTAATCAGTAGATTATTACGCACAATGATCAGTAATTGTTACTGGTTTTGATATTAAAAGTCCGAGTTTAATTTAAGAAACTCATTCGAACATACGTAAATTATCCTATCACTACAGGGGTATTGGCATTGCTAAAACTAGAATTTGAAGCGTATTTTTGTAAGTTTTATAATTGTTTTTACTAACTTGACGGTTTTTTCATTATTCAGTAGAATTAAACGCACAATGTTCAGTACTTGTTTTTGTTTCTAGTTGAATAGTTTTCTTTTAATATAACAGCTAAACTTTCAATCAAACGAGCATTCCGAACGTACCGTCTTACGACAGGAAAGTCGTCATTCCAATACTGCATATGCTACCTGTTTTTGTTCATTTCTATAGATTTTTACTCTTCAGTTTGAAACGAGTGGGATTTATTTAATCAGCAGAATATTACGCACAATGATCATTAATTGTTACTGGTTTTCATATTAAAAGTCCTAGCTTAATTTAAGAAAATCATTCGAACATGCGTAATTTATCCTTTCACTACAAGGGTATTGGCATTTCTAATACTACAATTTGCAGCGTATTTTTGTAAGTTTTATAATTGTTTTTACTATTTTGACGGTTTTTTCATTTTTCAGTAAAATTTAACGCACAATGTTCAGTAAATGGTTGCATATGCAGTATTAGGAAGGGCGACTCTGCTGTCATAAGACGGTACGTTGCGAATGCTCGTTTGATTCAAAGTTTAGCTGTTATATTAAAAGAAAACTATTCAACTAGAAACAAAAACAAGTACTGAACATTGTGCGTTTAATTCTACTGAATAATGAAAAAACCGTCAAGTTAGTAAAAACAATTATAAAACTTACAAAAATACGCTGCCAATTGTAGTATTAGAAATGCCAATACCCCTGTAATAAAAGGATAAATTACTAATAATCGAATGATTTTCTTAAATTAAGCTAGGACTTTTAATATCAAAACCAGTAACAATTACTGATCATTGTGCGTAATATTCTGCTGATTAAATAAATCCTACTCGTTTCAAACTGAAGAGTAAAAATCTATAGAAATGAACAAAAACATGTAGCATATGCAGTATTGGAATGACGACTTTCCTGTGGTGAGACGGTAGGTTGGGAATGCTCGTTTGATTTAAAGTTAGCTGTTATATTAAAAGAAAACTATTCAACTAGAAACAAAAACAAGTACTGAACATTGTGCGTTTAATTCTACTGATTAAGTGAATAACCGTCAAGTAAGTAAAAACAATTATAAAACTTACAAAAATACGCTGCTATTTGCAGTATTAGCAATGCAAATACCCCTGTAATAAAAGTATAAATTACTAATAATCGAATGATTTTCTTAAATTAAGCTAGGACTTTTAATATCAAAACCAGTAACAATTACTGATCATTATGCGTAATATTCTACTGATTAAATAAATCCTATTCTTTTCAAATTTAAGAGTAAACATAAATAGAAATGAACAAAAACAGGTAGCATATGCAGTATTGGAATGACGCTTTCCTGTCGTAAGACGGTACGTTCGGAATGCTCGTTTGATTGAAAATTTAGCTGTTATATTAAAAGAAAACTATTTAACTAGAAACAAAAACAAGTACTGAACATTGTGCGTTTAATTCTACTGAATAATGAAAAACCGTCAAGTTAGTAAAAACAATTATAAAACTTACAAAAATACGCTGTCAATTATAGTATTAAAAATGCCAATACCCATGTAGTGAAAGGATAAATTAAGTATGTTCGAATGATTTTCTTAAATTAAGCTAATACTTTTAATATCAAAACCAGTAACAATTACTGATCATTGTGCGTAATATTCTGCTGATTAAATAAATCCCACTCGTTTCAAACTGAAGAGTAAATATACATAGAAATGAACAAAAACAGGTAGCATATGCAGTATTGGAATGACGACTTTCCTGTCGTAAGACGGTACGTTCGGAATGCTCGTTTGATTCAAAGTTTAGCTGTTATATTAAAAGAAAACTATTCAACTAGAAACAAAAACAAGTACTGAACATTGGCGTTTAATTCTACTGAATAATGAAAAAACCGTCAAGTTAGTAAAAACAATTATAAATCTTACAAAAATACGCTGCAAATTGTAGTATTAGCAATGCCAATACCCCTGTAGTGATAGGATAATTTACGTATGTTCGAATTAGTTTCTTAAATTAAGCTCGGACTTTTAATATCAAAACCAGTTACAATTACTGATCATTGTGCGTAATATTCTACTGATTAAATAAATCCCACTCGTTTCAAACTGAAGAGTAAAAATCTATAGAAATAAACAAAAACAGGTAGCATATGCAGTATTGGAATGACGACTTTCCTGTCGTAAGACGGTACGTTCGGAATGCTCGTTTGATTGAAAGTTTAGCTGTTATATTAAAAGCAAACTATTCAACTCAAAACAAAATCAAGTACTGAACATTGTGCGTTTAATTCTACTGATTAATGGAATAACCGTCAAGTTAGTAAAAACAGTTATAAAACTTAAAAAATACGCTGCCAATTGTAGTATTAGCAATGCCAATACCCCTGTAGTGAAAGGATAAATGACTAATAATCGAATGATTTTCTTAAATTAAGCTAGGACTTTTAATATCAAAACCAGTAACAATTACTGATCATTGTGCGTAATATTCTACTGATTAAATTAATCCCATTCGTTTCAAATTGAAGACTAAAAACAAATAGAAATGAACAAAAATAGGTTGCATATGCAGTATTAGGAAGGACGACTCTCCTGTCGTAAGACAGTACGTTGGGAATGCTCGTTTGATTCAAAGTTAAGCTGTTATATTAAAAGCAAACTATTCAACTCGAAAAAAAACAAGTACTGAACATTGTGCGTTTAATTCTACTGATTAATGGAATAACCGTCAAGTTAGTAAAAACAGTTATAAAACTTAAAAAATACGCTGCCAATTGTAGTATTAGCAATGCCAATACCCCTGTAGTGAAAGGATAAATGACTAATAATCGAATGATTTTCTTAAATTAAGCTAGGACTTTTAATATCAAAACCAGTAACAATTACTGATCATTGTGCGTAATATTCTACTGATTAAATTAATCCCATTCGTTTCAAATTGAAGACTAAAAACAAATAGAAATGAACAAAAATAGGTTGCATATGCAGTATTAGGAAGGACGACTCTCCTGTCGTAAGACAGTACGTTGGGAATGCTCGTTTGATTCAAAGTTAAGCTGTTATATTAAAAGCAAACTATTCAACTCGAAAAAAAAACAAGTACTGAACATTGTGCGTTTTATTCTACTGATTAATGGAATAACCGTCAAGTTAGTAAAAACAATTATAAACCTTACAAAAATACGCTGCCAATTGTAGTATTAGCAATGCCAATACCCCTGTAGTGAAAGGATAAATGACTAATAATCGAATGATTTTCTTAAATTAAGCTAGGACTTTTAATATCAAAACCAGTAACAATTACTGATCATTGTGCGTAATATTCTACTGATTAAATTAATCCCATTCGTTTCAAATTGAAGACTAAAAACAAATAGAAATGAACAAAAATAGGTTGCATATGCAGTATTAGGAAGGACGACTCTCCTGTCGTAAGACAGTACGTTGGGAATGCTCGTTTGATTCAAAGTTAAGCTGTTATATTAAAAGCAAACTATTCAACTCGAAAAAAAAACAAGTACTGAACATTGTGCGTTTCATTCTACTGATTAATGGAATAACCGTCAAGTTAGTAAAAACAATTATAAACCTTACCAAAATACGCTGCCAATTGTAGTATTAGCAATGCCAATACCCCTGTAGTGAAAGGATAAATGACTAATAATCGAATGATTTTCTTAAATTAAGCTAGGACTTTTAATATCAAAACCAGTAACAATTACTGATCATTGTGCGTAATATTCTACTGATTAAATTAATCCCATTCGTTTCAAATTGAAGACTAAAAACAAATAGAAATGAACAAAAATAGGTTGCATATGCAGTATTAGGAAGGACGACTCTGCTGTCATAAGACGGTACGTTGCGAATGCTCGTTTGATTCAAAGTTTAGCTGTTATATTAAAAGAAAACTATTCAACTAGAAACAAAAACAAGTACTGAACATTGTGCGTTTAATTCTACTGAATAATGAAAAAACCGTCAAGTTAGTAAAAACAATTATAAATCTTGCAAAAATACGCTGCAAATTGTAGTATTAGCAATGCCAAAACCCCTGTAGTGATAGGATAATTTACGTATGTTCGAATGAGTTTCTTAAATTAAGCTCGGACTTTTAATATCAAAACCAGTAACAATTACTGATCATTGTGCGTAATATTCTACTGATTAAACAAATCCCATTCGTTTCAAATTGAAGAGTAAACATAAATAGAAATGAACAAAAACAGGTTGCATATGCAGTATTAGGAAGGACGACTCTGCTGTCGTAAGACGGTACGTTGGGAATGCTCGTTTGATTCAAAGTTTAACTGTTATATTAAAAGCAAACTATTCAACTCGAAACAAAAACAAGTACTGAACATTGTGCGTTTAATTCTACTGATTAATGGAATAACCGTCAAATTAGTAAAAATAGTTATAAAACTTACAAAAATACGCTGCCAATTGTAGTATTAGCAATGCCAATACCCCTGTAGTGAAAGGATAAATGACTAATAATCGAATGATTTTCTTAAATTAAGCTAGGACTTTTAATATCAAAACCAGTAACAATTACTGATCATTGTGCGTAATATTCTACTGATTAAATTAATCCCATTCGTTTCAAATTGAAGACTAAAAACAAATAGAAATGAACAAAAATAGGTTGCATATGCAGTATTAGGAAGGACGACTCTGCTGTCATAAGACGGTACGTTGCGAATGCTCGTTTGATTCAAAGTTTAGCTGTTATATTAAAAGAAAACTATTCAACTAGAAACAAAAACAAGTACTGAACATTGTGCGTTAAATTTTACTGAAAAATGAAAAAACCGTCAAGTTAGTAAAAACAATTATAAAACTTACAAAAATACGCTGCCAATTGTAGTATTAGAAATGCCAATACCCTTGTAGTGAAAGGATAAATTACGCATGTTCGAATGATTTTCTTAAATTAAGCTAGGACTTTTAATATGAAAACCAGTAACAATTAATGATCATTGTGCGTAATATTCTGCTGATTAAATAAATCCCACTCGTTTCAAACTGAAGAGTAAAAATCTATAGAAATGAACAAAAACAGGTAGCATATGCAGTATTGGAATGACGACTTTCCTGTCGTAAGACGGTACGTTCGGAATGCTCGTTTGATTGAAAGTTTAGCTGTTATATTAAAAGAAAACTATTCAACTAGAAACAAAAACAAGTACTGAACATTGTGCGTTTAATTCTACTGAATAATGAAAAAACCGTCAAGTTAGTAAAAACAATTATAAATCTTGCAAAAATACGCTGCAAATTGTAGTATTAGCAATGCCAATACCCCTGTAGTGATAGGATAATTTACGTATGTTCGAATGAGTTTCTTAAATTAAGCTCGGACTTTTAATATCAAAACCA
Source organism: Daphnia sinensis (assembly GCA_013167095.2). Taxonomy (NCBI): domain Eukaryota; kingdom Metazoa; phylum Arthropoda; class Branchiopoda; order Diplostraca; family Daphniidae; genus Daphnia; species Daphnia sinensis. The sequence goes on along the minus strand of WJBH02000349.1, from coordinate 16,157 downwards.
GTAACAATTACTGATCATTGTGCGTAATATTCTACTGATTAAACAAATCCCATTCGTTTCAAATTGAAGAGTAAACATAAATAGAAATGAACAAAAACAGGTTGCATATGCAGTATTAGGAAGGACGACTCTGCTGTCGTAAGACGGTACGTTTGGAATGCTCGTTTGATTCAAAGTTTAGCTGTTATATTAAAAGCAAACTATTCAACTCGAAACAAAAACAAGTACTGAACATTGTGCGTTTAATTCTACTGAATAATGGAATAACCGTCAAGTTAGTAAAAACAATTATAAAACTTACAAAAATACGCTGCCAATTGTAGTATTAGCAATGCCAATACCCCTGTAGTTAAAGGATAAATGACTAATAATCGAATGATTTTCTTAAATTAAGCTAGGACTTTTAATATCAAAACCAGTAACAATTACTGATCATTGTGCGTAGTATTCTACTGATTAAACAAATCCCATTCGTTTCAAATTGAAGACTAAAAACAAATAGAAATGAACAAAAATAGGTTGCATATGCAGTATTAGGAAGGACGACTCTGCTGTCATAAGACGGTACGTTGCGAATGCTCGTTTGATTCAAAGTTTAGCTGTTATATTAAAAGAAAACTATTCAACTCGAAACAAAAACAAGTACTGAACATTGTGCGTTTAATTCTACTGAATAATGAAAAAACCGTCAAGTTAGTAAAAACAATTATAAAACTTACAAAAATACGCTGCCAATTGCAGTATTAGAAATGCCAATACTCCTGTAGTGAAAGGATAAATTACGTATGTTCGAATGATTTTCTTAAATTAAGCTAGGACTTTTAATATGAAATACAGTAACAATTAATGATCATTGTGCGTAATATTCTGCTGATTAAATAAATCCCACTCGTTGCAAACTGAAGAGTAAAAATCTATAGAAATGAACAAAAACAGGTAGCATATGCAGTATTGGAATGACGACTTTCCTGTCGTAAGACGGTACGTTCGGAATGCTCTTTTGATTGAAAGTTTAGCTGTTATATTAAAAAAAAACTATTCAACTAGAAACAAAAACAAGTACTGAACATTGTGCGTTTAATTCTACTGAATAATGAAAAAACCGTCAAGTTAGTAAAAAAAACAATAAAACTTACAAAAATAAGCTGCCAATTGTAGTATTAGCAATGCCAATACCCCTGTAATAAAAGGATAAATTACTAATAATCGAATGATTTTCTTAAATTAAGCTAGGACTTTTAAAATCAAAACCAGTAACAATTACTGATCATTGTGCGTAATATTCTGCTGATTAAATAAATCCCACTCGTTTCAAACTGAAGAGTAAAAATCTATAGAAATGAACAAAAACAGGTAGCATATGCAGTATTGGAATGACGACTTTCCTTTCGTAAGACGGTACGTTCGGAATGCTCGTTTGACGTAAATTCTACTGAATAATGAAAAAACCGTCAAGTTAGTAAAAACAATTATAAATCTTACAAAAATACGCTGCAAATTGTAGTATTAGCAATGCCAATACCCCTGTAGTGATAGGATAATTTACGTATGTTCGAATGAGTTTCTTAAGTTAAGCTCGGACTTTTAATATCAAAACCAGTAACAATTACTGATCATTGTGCGTAATATTCTAGTGATTAAACAAATCCCATTCGTTTCAAATTGAAGAGTAAACATAAATAGAAATGAACAAAAACAGGTTGCATATGCAGTATTAGGAAGGACGACTCTCCTGTCGTAGGACGGTACGTTGGGAATGCTCGTTTGATTCAAAGTTTAGCTGTTATATTAAAAGCAAACTATTCAACTCGAAACAAAAACAAGTACTGAACATTGTGCGTTTAATTCTACTGAATAATGGAATAACCGTCAAGTTAGTAAAAACAGTTATAAAACTTACAAAAATACGCTGCCAATTGTAGTATTAGCAATGCCAATACCCCTTTAGTGAAAGGATAAATGACTAATAATCGAATGATTTTCTTAAATTAAGCTAGGACTTTTAATATCAAAACCAGTAACAATTACTGATCATTGTGCGTAATATTCTACTGATTAAATTAATCCCATTCGTTTCAAATTGAAGACCAAAAACAAATAGAAATGAACAAAAATAGGTTGCATATGCAGTATTAGGAAGGACGACTCTGCTGTCATAAGACGGTACGTTGCGAATGCTGGTTTGATTCAAAGTTTAGCTGTTATTTTAAAAGAAAACTATTCAACTAGAAACAAAAACAAGTACTGAACATTGTGCATTTAATTCTACTGAATAATAAAAAAACCGTCAAGTTAGTAAAAACAATTATAAAACTTACAAAAATACGCTGCCAATTGTAGTATTAGAAATGCCAATACCCCTGTAATAAAAGGATAAATTACTAATAATCGAATGATTTTCTTAAATTAAGCTAGGACTTTTAATATCAAAACCAGTAACAATTACTGATCATTGTGCGTAATATTCTACTGATTAAATTAATCCCATTCGTTTCAAATTGAAGACTAAAAACAAATAGAAATGAACAAAAATAGGTTGCATATGCAGTATTAGGAAGGACGACTCTGCTGTCATAAGACGGTACGTTGCGAATGCTCGTTTGATTCAAAGTTTAGCTGTTATATTAAAAGAAAACTATTCAACTAGAAACAAACACAAGTACTGAACATTGTGCATTTAATTCTACTGAATAATGAAAAAACCGTCAAGTAAGTAAAAACAATTATAAAACTTACAAAAATACGCTGCCAATTGTAGTATTAGCAATGCCAATACCCCTGTAATAAAAGGATAAATTACTAATAATCGAATGATTTTCTTAAATTAAGCTAGGACTTTTAATATCAAAACCAGTAACAATTACTGATCATTGTGCGTAATATTCTGCTGATTAAATAAATCCCACTCGTTTCAAACTGAAGAGTAAAAATCTATAGAAATGAACAAAAACAGGTTACATATGCAGTATTGGAATGACGACTTTCCTGTCGTAAGACGGTACGTTGGGAATGCTCGTTTGATTAAAAGTTTAGCTGTTATATTAAAAGCAAACTATTCAACTCGAAACAAAAACAAGTACTGAACATTGTGCGTTTAATTCTACTGATTAATGGAATAACCGTCAAGTTAGTAAAAACAGTTATAAAACTTACAAAAATACGCTGCCAATTTTAGTATTAGCAATGCCAATACCCCTGTAGTGAAAGGATAAATGACTAATAATCGAATGATTTTCTTAAATTAAGCTAGGACTTTTAATATCAAAACCAGTAACAATTACTGATCATTGTGCGTAATATTCTACTGATTAAATTAATCCCATTCGTTTCAAATTGAAGACTAAAAACAAATAGAAATGAACAAAAATAGGTTGCATATGCAGTATTAGGAAGGACGACTCTGCTGTCATTAGACGGTACGTTGCGAATGCTCGTTTGATTCAAAGTTTAGCTGTTATATTAAAAGAAAACTATTCAACTCGAAACAAAAACAAGTACTGAACATTGTGCGTTTAATTCTACTGAATAATGAAAAAACCGTCAAGTTAGTAAAAACAATTATAAAACTTACAAAAATACGCTGCCAATTGTAGTATTAGAAATGCCAATACCCCTGTAGTGAAAGGATAAATTACGTATGTTCGAATGATTTTCTTAAATTAAGCTAGGACTTTTAATATCAAAACCAGTAACAATTACTGATCATTGTGCGTAATATTCTACTGATTAAATAAATCCTACTCGTTTCAAACTGAAGAGTAAAAATCTATAGAAATGAACAAAAACAGGTAGCATATGCAGTATTGGAATGACGACTTTCCTGTCGTAAGACGGTACGTTCGGAATGCTCGTTTGATTAAAAGTTTAGCTGTTATATTAAAAGAAAACTATTCAACTAGAAACAAAAACAAGTACTGAACATTGTGCGTTTAATTCTACTGAATAATGAAAAAACCGTCTAGTTAGTAAAAACAATTATAAATCTTACAAAAATACGCTGCAAATTGTAGTATTAGCAATGCCAATACCCCTGTAGTGATAGGATAATTTACGTATGTTCGAATGAGTTTCTTAAATTAATCTAGGACTTTTAATATCAAAACCAGTAACAATTACTGATCATTGTGCGTAATATTCTACTGATTAAATTAATCTTATTCGTTTCAAATTGAAGACTAAAAACAAATAGAAATGAACAAAAATAGGTTGCATATGCAGTATTAGGAAGGACGACTCTGCTGTCATAAGACGGTACGTTGCGAATGCTCGTTTGATTCAAAGTTTAGCTGTTATATTAAAAGAAAACTATTCAACTAGAAACAAAAACAAGTACTGAACATTGTGCATTTAATTCTACTGAATAATGAAAAAACCGTCAAGTTAGTAAAAACAATTATAAAACTTACAAAAATACGCTGCCAATTGTAGTATTAGCAATGCCAATTCCCCTGTAATAAAAGGATAAATTACTAATAATCGAATGATTTTCTTAAATTAAGCTAGGACTTTTAATATCAAAACCAGTAACAATTACTGATCATTGTGCGTAATATTCTGCTGATTAAATAAATCCCACTCGTTTCAAACTGAAGAGTAAAAATCTATAGAAATGAACAAAAACAGGTAGCATATGCAGTATTGGAATGACGACTTTCCTGTCGTAAGACGGTATGTTCGGAATGCTCGTTTGATTAAAGGTTAAGCTGTTATATTAAAAGAAAACTATTCAACTGGAAACAAAAACAAGTACTGAACATTTTGCGTTTAATTCTACTGAATAATGAAAAAACCGTCAAGTTAGTAAAAACAATTATAAATCTTACAAAAATACGCTGCAAATTGTAGTATTAGCAATGCCAATACCCCTGTAGTGATAGGATAATTTACGTATGTTCGAATGAGTTTCTTAAATTAATCTAGGACTTTTAATATCAAAACCAGTAACAATTACTGATCATTGTGCGGAATATTCTACTGATTAAATTAATCTCATTCGTTTCAAATTGAAGACTAAAAACAAATAGAAATGAACAAAAATAGGTTGCATATGCAGTATTAGGAAGGACGACTCTGCTGTCATAAGACGGTACGTTGCGAATGCTCGTTTGATTCAAAGTTTAGCTGTTAAATTAAAAGAAAACTATTCAACTCGAAACAAAAACAAGTACTGAACATTGTGCGTTTAATTCTACTGAATAATGAAAAAACCGTCAAGTTAGTAAAAACAATTATAAAACTTACAAAAATACGCTACCAATTGTAGTATTAGAAATGCCAATACCCCTGTAATAAAAGGATAAATTACAAATAATCGAATGATTTTCTTAAATAAGGCTAGGACTTTTAATATCAAAACCAGTAACAATTACTGATCATTGTGCGTAATAATCTGCTGATTAAATAAATCCCACTCGTTTTAAACTGAAGAGTAAACATAAATAGAAATGAACAAAAACAGGTAGCATATGCAGTATTGGAATGACGACTTTCCTGTCGTAAGACGGTACGTTCGGAATTCTCGTTTGATTGAAAGTTTAGCTGTTATATTAAAAAAAAACTATTCAACTAGAAACAAAAACAAGTACTGAACATTGTGCGTTTAATTCTACTGAATAATGAAAAAACCGTCAAGTTAGTAAAAACAATTATAAATCTTACAAAAATACGCTGCAAATTGTAGTATTAGCAAAGCCAATACCCCTGTAGTGATAGGATAATTTACGTATGTTCGAATAAGTTTCTTAAATTAAGCTCGGACTTTTAATATCAAAACCAGTAACAATTACTGATCATTGTGCGTAATATTCTACTGATTAATTAATCCCATTCGTTTTCAATTGAAGACTAAAAACAAATAGAAATGAACAAAAATAGGTTGCATATGCAGTATTAGGAAGGACGACTCTGCTGTCGTAAGACGGTACGGTGGGAATGCTCGTTTGATTCAAAGTTTAGCTGTTATATTAAAAGCGAACTATTCAACTTGAAACAAAAACAAGTACTGAACATTGTGCGTTTAATTCTACTGATTAATGGAATAACGTCAAGTTAGTAAAAACAGTTATAAAACTTACAAAAATACGCTGCCAATTGTAGTATTAGAAATGCCAATACCCCTGTAATAAAAGGATAAATTACAAATAATCGAATGATTTTCTTAAATTAAGCTAGGACTTTTAATATCAAAACCAGTAACAATTACTGATCATTGTGCGTAATAATCTGCTGATTAAATAAATCCCACTCGTTTTAAACTGAAGAGTAAACATAAATAGAAATGAACAAAAACAGGTAGCATATGCAGTATTGGAATGACGACTTTCCTGTCGTAAGACGGTACGTTCGGAATTCTCGTTTGATCGAAAGTTTAGCTGTTATATTTAAAAAAAAACTATTCAACTAGAAACAAAAACAAGTACTGAACATTGTGCGTTTAATTCTACTGAATAATGAAAAAACCGTCAAGTTAGTAAAAACAATTATAAATCTTACAAAAATACGCTGCAAATTGTAGTATTAGCAAAGCCAATACCCCTGTAGTGATAGGATAATTTACGTATGTTCGAATAAGTTTCTTAAATTAAGCTCGGACTTTTAATATCAAAACCAGTAACAATTACTGATCATTGTGCGTAATATTCTACTGATTAAATTAATCCCATTCGTTTTCAATTGAAGACTAAAAACAAATAGAAATGAACAAAAATAGGTTGCATATGCAGTATTAGGAAGGACGACTCTGCTGTCGTAAGACGGTACGGTGGGAATGCTCGTTTGATTCAAAGTTTAGCTGTTATATTAAAAGCGAACTATTCAACTTGAAACAAAAACAAGTACTGAACATTGTGCGTTTAATTCTACTGATTAATGGAATAACCGTCAAGTTAGTAAAAACAGTTATAAAACTTACAAAAATACGCTGCCAATTGTAGTATTAGAAATGCCAATACCCCTGTAATAAAAGGATAAATTACTAGTAATCGAATGATTTTCTTAAATTAAGCTAGGACTTTTAATATCAAAACCAGTAACAATTACTGATCATTGTGCGTAATATTCTGCTGATTAAATTAATCCCACTCGTTTCAAACTGAAGAGTAAACATAAATAGAAATGAACAAAAACAGGTAGCATATGCAGTATTGGAATGACGACTTTCCTGTCGTAAGACGGTACGTTCGGAATGCTCGTTTGATTCAAAGTTTAGCTGTTATATTAAAAGAAAACTATTCAACTAGAAACAAAAACAAGTACTGAACATTGGCGTTTAATTCTACTGAATAATGAAAAAACCGTCAAGTTAGTAAAAACAATTATAAATCTTACAAAAATACGCTGCAAATTGTAGTATTAGCAATGCCAATACCACTGTAGTGATAGGATAATTTACGTATGTGCGAATGAGTTTCTTAAATTAAGCTAGGACTTTTAATATCAAAACCAGTAACAATTACTGATCATTGTGCGTAATATTCTACTGATTAAACAAATCCAATTCGTTTCAAATTGAAAAGTAAACATAAATAGAAATGAAAAAAAACAGGTTGCATATGCAGTATTAGGAAGGACGACTCTCCTGTCGTAAGACGGTACTTTGGGAATGCTCGTTTGATTCAAAGTTTAGCTGTTATATTAAAAGCAAACTATTCAACTCGAAACAAAAACAAGTACTGAACATTGCGCGTTTAATTCTACTGATTAATGGAATAACCGTCAAGTTAGTAAAAACAGTTATAAAACTTACAAAAATACGCTGCCAATTGTAGTATTAGCAATGCCAATACCCCTGTAGTGAAAGGATAAATGACTAATAATCGAATGATTTTCTTAAATTAAGCTAGGACTTTTAATATCAAAACCAGTAACAATTACTGATCATTGTGCGTAATATTCTACTGATTAAATTAATCCCATTCGTTTCCAATTGAAGACTAAAAACAAATAGAAATGAACAAAAATAGGTGCATATGCAGTATTAGGAAGGACGACTCTGCTGTCCATAAGACGGACGTTGCGAATGCTCGTTTGATTCAAAGTTTAGCTGTTATATTAAAAGAAAACTATTCAACTAGAAACAAAAACAAGTACTGAACATTGTGCGTTTAATTCTACTGAATAATGAAAAAACCGTCAAGTTAGTAAAAACAATTATAAACTTACAAAAATACGCTGCCAATTGCAGTATTAGAAATGCCAATACCCCTGTAGTGAAAGGATAAATTACGTATGTTCGAATGATTTTCTTAAATTAAGCTAGACTTTTAATATCAAAACCGTAACAATTACTGATCATTGTGCGTAATATTCTGCTGATTAAATAAATCCCACTCGTTTCAAATTGAAGAGTAAAAATCTATAGAAATGAACAAAAACAGGTAGCATATGCAGTATTAGGAATGACGACTTTCCTGTCGTAAGACGGTACGTTTCGGAATGCTCGTTTGATTGAAAGTTTAGCTGTTATATTAAAAAAACTATTCAACTAGAAACAAAAACAAGTACTGAACATTGTGCGTTTAATTCTACTGAATAATGAAAAAACCGTCAAGTTAGTAAAAACAATTATAAATCTTACAAAAATACGCTGCCAATTGAGTATTAGCAATGCCAAAACCCTGTAGTGATAGGATAATTTACGTATGTTCGAATGAGTTTTTAAATAAGCTCGGACTTTTTATATCAAAACCAGTAACAATTACTGATCATTGTGCGTATATTCTACTGATTAAACAAATCCCATTCGTTTCAAATTGAAGAGTAAACATAAATAGAAATGAACAAAAACAGGTAGCATATGCAGTATTAGGAAGGACGACTCCTGCTGTCGTAAGACGTACGTTGGGAATGCTCGTTTTGATTCAAAGTTAAATTCTGTTATATTAAAAGCAAACTATTCAACTCGAAACAAAAACAATTACTGAACATTGTGCGTTTAATTCTACTGATTAATGAATAACCGTCAAATTAGTAAAAACAGTTATAAAACTTACAAAAATCGCTGCAATTGTAGTATTAGCAATGCCAAAACCCCTGTATTGATAGGATAATTTACGTATGTTCGAATGAGTTTCTTAAATTAGCTCGACTTTTAATATCAAAACCAGTAACAATTACTGATCATTGTGCGTAATATTCTACTGATTAAACAAATCCCATCCGTTCAAATTGAAGAGTAAAATAAATAGAAATGAACAAAAACAGGTTGCATATGCAGTATTAGGAAGGACGACTCTGCTGTCGTAAGACGGTACGTTTGGGAATGCTCGTTTGATTCAAAGTTTACTGTTATATTAAAAGCAAACTATTCAACTCGAAACAAAAACAAGTACTGAACATTGTGCGTTTAATTCTACTGATTAATGGAATAACCGTCAAATTAGTAAAAACAGTTATAAAACTTACAAAAATACGCTGCCAATTGTAGTATTAGCAATGCCAATACCCCTGTAGTGAAAGGATAAATGACTAATAATCGAATGATTTTCTTAAATTAAGCTAGGACTTTTAATATCAACCAGTACAATTACTGATCATTGTGCGTAATATTCTACTGATTAAATTAATCCCATTCGTTTCAAATTGAAGACTAAAAACAAATAGAAATGAACAAAAACAGGTTGCATATGCAGTATTAGGAAGGACGACTCTCCTGTCGTATCCTATACTACAATTGGCAGCGTATTTTTGTAAGTTTCATAATTGTTTTTACTAACTTGACGGTTTTTTCATTATTCAGTAGAATTAAACGCACAATGTTCAGTACTTGTTTTTGTTTCTAGTTGAATTGTTTTCTTTTAATATAACAGCTAAACTTTCAATCAAACGAGCATTCCGAACGTACCGTCTTACGACAGGAAAGTCGTCATTCCAATACTGCATATGCTACCTGTTTTTGTTCATTTCTATAGATTTTTACTCTTCAGTTTGAAACGAGTAGGATTTATTTAATCAGTAGAATATTACGCACAATGATCAGTAATTGTTACTGGTTTTGATATTAAAAGTCCTAGCTTAATTTAAGAAAATCATTCGAACATACGTAATTTATCCTTTCACTACAGGGGTATTGGCATTTCTAATACTACAATTGGCAGCGTATTTTTGTAAGTTTTATAATTGTTTTTACTAACTTGACGGTTTTTTCATTTTTCAGTAAAATTTAACGCACAATGTTCAGTACTTGTTTTTGTTTCTAGTTGAATAGTTTTCTTTTAATATAACAGCTAAACTTTAAATCAAACGAGCATTCCCAACCTCCCGTCTCACCACAGGAAAGTCGTCCTATCCATACTGCATATGCTACCTGTTTTTGTTCATTTCTATAGATTTTTACTCTTCAGTTTAAAACGAGTAGGATTTATTTAATCAGCAGAATATTACGCACAATGATCTGTAATTGTTACTGGTTTTGATATTAAAAGTCCTAGCTTAATTTAAGAAAATCATTCGAACATACGTAATTTAGCGTTTCACTACAGGGTATTGCATTTCTAATACTACAATTGGCAGCGTATTTTTGTAAGGTTTATAATTGTTTTTACTAACTTGACGGTTTTTTTCATTATTCAGTAGAATTAAACGTACAATGTTCAGAACTTGTTTTTGTTTCTAGTTGAATAGTTTTCTTTTATATAACAGCTAAACTTTCAATCAAACGGCATTCCCAACGTACCGTTTTACGACAGGAAAGTCGTCATTCCAATACTGCATACGCCACCTGTTTTTGTTCATTTCTATAGATTTTTATCTCAGTTTGAAACGAGTGGGATTTATTTAATCAGCAGAATATTACGCACAATGATCAGTAATTGTTACTGGTTTTGATATTAAAAGACCTAGCTTAATTTAAAAAAATCATTCGATTATTAGTCATTTATCCTTTCACTACAGGGTATTGGCATTGCAATTCTACAATTGGCAGCGTATTTTTGTAAGTTTTTATAACTGTTTTTTACTAACTTGACGGTTATTCCATTAATCAGTAGAATTAAACGCACAATGTTCAGTACTTGTTTTTGTTTCGAATTGAATAGTTTGCTTTTAATATAACAGCTAAACTTTGAATCAAACGAGCATTCCAACGTACCGTCTTACGACAGAGAGTCGTCCTTCCTAATACTGCATATGCAACCTGTTTTTGTTCATTTCTATTTATGTTTACCTTTCAATTTGAAACGAATGGGATTTGTTTAATCAGTAGAATATTACGCACAATGATCAGTAATTGTTACTGGTTTTGATATTAAAAAAGTCCTAGCTTAATTTAAGAAAATCATTCGATTATTAGTAATTTATCCTTTTATTACAGGGGTATTGGCATTGCTAATACTACAATTGGCAGCGTATTTTTGTAAGGTTTTAATTTTTTTACTAACTTGACGTTTTTTCCATTATTCATAGAATTAAACGCACAATGTTCGTACTTGTTTTTGTTTCTAGTTGAATAGTTTTCTTTAATATACAGCTAACTTTGAATCAACGAGCATTCGCAACGTACCGTCTTATGACAGCAAGTCGTCCTTCCTAATACTGCATATTCACCTATTTTGGTTCATTTCTATTTGTTTTTTAGTCTTCAATTTGAAACGAATGGGATTAATTTAATCAGTAGAATATTACGCACAATGATCAGTAATTTGTTTACTGGTTTTGATATTAAAAGTCCTAGCCTTAATTTAAGAAAATCATTCGATTATTAGTCTTTTATCCTTTCACTACAGAGGTATTGGCATTGCTAATACTACAATTGGCAGCGTATTTTTGTAAGTTTTATAATTGTTTTTACTAACTTGACGGTTTTTCCATTAATCAGTAGAATTAAACGCACAATGTTCAGTACTTGTTTCTGTTTCGAGTTGAATAGTTTTACTTTTAATATAACAGCTAAACTTGAATCAACGAGCATTCCCACGTACCGTCTTACGACAGGATAGTCGTCCTTCCAATACTGCATATGCAACCTGTTTTTGTTCATTTCTATTTATGTTTACTCTTCAATTTGAAACGAATGGGATTTGTTTATCAGTAGAATACTACGCACAATGATCAGAATTGTTACTGTTTTGATATTAAAAGTCCTAGCTTAATTTAAGAAACTCATTCGAACATACGTAAATTATCCTATCCTACGGGGTATTGGCATTGCTTATACTCAATTGGCAGCGTATTTTGTAAATTTTTATATTGTTTTTACTAACTTGACGGTTTTTCATTATTCAGTAGAATTAAACGCCAATGTTCAGTACTTGTTTTTGTTTCTAGTTGAATAGTTTTTCTTTTAATATAACAGCTAAACTTTCAATCAAACGAGCATTCGAACGTACCGTCTTACAACAGGAAGTCGTCTTCAAATACTGCATATGCTCCCTGATTTTGTTCATATTCTATAGTTTTTACTCTTCAGTTTGAAACGACTGGATTTATTTAATCAGTAGAATATTACGCACATGATCAGTAATTGTTAATGGTTTTGATATTAAAAGTCCTAGCTTAATTAAGAAAATCATTCGAACATACGTAATTTAGCGTTTCACTACAGGGTATTGCAATTTCTAATACTACAATTGGCAGCGTATTTTTGTAAGGTTTATAATTGTTTTTACTAACTTGACGGTTTTTTCATTATTCAGTAGAATTAAACGTACAATGTTCAGAACATGTTTTTGTTTTATAGTTGAATAGTTTTCTTTTAATATAACAGCTAAACTTTCAATCAACGAGCATTCCCAACGAACCGTCTTACGACAGAAAGTCGTCATTCAAATACTGCATACGCTACCTGTTTGTGTTCATTTCTATAGATTTTTACTCTTCAGTTTGAACTGAATGGGATTTATCAATCAGCAGAATATTACGCACAATGTTCAGTACTTGTTTTTGTTTCTAGTTGAATAGTTTTTCTTTTAATTTAACCGCTAAACTTTTTCAATCCAACGGCATTCCGAACGTACCGTCTTACGACAGGAAAGTCGTCATTCCAATACTGCATATGCTACCTTTTTTTGTTCATTTCTATTTATGTTTTTTCTCTTCAGTTTGAAACGAGTGGGATTTATTTAATCAGCAGAATATTACGCACAATGATCAGTAATTGTTACTGGTTTTGATATTAAAAGTCCTAGCTTAATTTAAGAACATCATTCGATTATTAGTATATTATCCTTTTACTACAGGGGTATTGGCATTTCTAATACTACAATTGGCAGCGTATTTTTGTAAGTTTTATAATTGTTTTTACTAACTTGACGGTTTTTTCATTATTCAGTAGAATTAAACGCACAATGTTCAGTACTTGTTTTTGTTTCTAGTTGAATAGTTTTCTTTTAATATAACAGCTAAACTTTGAATCAAACGGGCATTCGCAACGTACCGTCTTATGACAGCAGAGTTCGTCCTTTCCTAATACTGCCATATGCAACCTATTTTTGTTCATTTCTATTTGTTTTTAGTCTTCAATTGGAAACGAATGGGATTAATTTAATCAGTAGAATATTACGCACAATGATCAGTAATTGTTACTGGTTTTGATATTAAAAGTCCTAGCTTAATTTAAGAAAATCATTCGATTATTAGTATTTATCCTTTTATTACAGGGGTATTGGCATTGCTAATACTACAATTGGTAGCGTATTTTTGTAAGTTTTATAATTGTTTTTACTAACTTGACGGTTTTTTCATTATTCAGTAGAATTAAACGCACAATGTTCAGTACTTGTTTTTGTAATTGAATAGTTTTCTTTTAATATAACAGCTAAACTTTCAATCAAACGAGCATTCCGAACGTACCGTCTTACGACAGGAAGTCGTCATTCCAATACTGCATATGCTACCTGTTTTTTTGTTCATTTCTATAGATTTTTACTCTTCAGTTTGAAACGAGTAGGATTTATTTAATCAGTAGAATATTACGCACAATGATCAGTAATTGTTACTGGTTTTGATATTAAAAGTCCTAGCTTAATTTAAGAAAATCATTCGAATATACGTAATTTAGCGTTTCACTACAGGGGTATTGGCATTTCTAATACTACAATTGCAGCGTATTTTTGTAAGGTTTATAATTGGTTTTTTTAACTAACTTGACGGTTTTTTTCATTATTCAGTAGAATTAAACGTACAATGTTCAGAACTTGTTTTTGTTTCTAGTTGAATAGTTTTCTTTTAATATAACAGCTAAACTTTCAATCAAACGAGCATTCCCAACGTACCGTTTTACGACAGGAAAGTCGTCATTCCAATACTGCATACGCTACCTGTTTTTGTTCATTTCTATAGATTTTTTATCTTCAGTTTGAAACGAGTGGGATTTATTTAATCAGCAGAATATTACGCACAATGATCATTAATTGTTACTGGTTTTGATATTAAAAGTCCTAGCTTAATTTAAGAAATTCATTCGATTATTAGTAATTTATCCTTTTATTACAGGGGTATTGGCATTTCTATTACTACAATTGGCAGCGTATTTTTGTAACTTTTATAACTGTTTTTACTAACTTGACGGTTATTCCATTAATCAGTAGAATTAAACGCACAATGTTCAGTACTTGTTTTTGTTTCGAGTTGAATAGTTTGCTTTTAATATAACAGCTAAACTTTGAATCAAACGAGCATTCCCAACGTACCGTCTTACGACAGGAGAGTCGTCCTTCCTAATACTGCATATGCAACCTGTTTTTGTTCATTTCTATTTATGTTTACTCTTCAATTTGAAACGAATAGGATTTGTTTAATCAGTAGAATATTACGCACAATGATCAGTAATTATTACTGGTTTTGATATTAAAAGTCCGAGCTTAATTTAAGAAACTCATTCGAACATACGTAAATTATCCTATCACTACAGGGGTCTTGGCATTGCTAATACTAGAATTTGCAGCGTATTTTTGTAAGATTTATAATTGTTTTTACTAACTTGACGGTTTTTTCATTATTCAGTAGAATTAAACGCATAATGTTCAGTACTTGTTTTTGTTTCTAGTTGAATAGTTTTCTTTTAATATAACAGCTAAACTTTCAATCAAACGAGCATTCCGAACGTACCGTCTTACGACAGGAAAGTCGTCATTCCAATACTGCATATGCTACCTGTTTTTGTTCATTTCTATAGATTTTTACTCTTCAGTTTGAAACGAGTGGATTATTTAATCAGCAGAATATAACGCACAATGATCAGTAATTGTAACTGGTTTTGATATTAAAAGTCCTAGCTTAATTTAAGAAAATCATTCGATTATTAGTAATTTATCCTTTTATTACAGGGGTATTGGCATTTCTAATACTACAATTGGCAGCGTATTTTTGTAAGTTTTATAGTTGTTTTTACTAACTTGACGGTTTTTTCATTATTCAGTAGAATTAAACGCACAATGTTCAGTTCTTGTTTTTGTTTCTAGTTGAATAGTTTTCTTTTAATATATTTTAAACTTTGAATCCAACGAGCATTCGCAACGTACCGTCTAATGACAGCAGAGTCGTCCTTCCTAATACTGCATATGCAACCTATTTTTGTTCATTTCTATTTGTTTTTAGTCTTCAATTTGAAACGAATGGGATTAATTTAATCAGTAGAATATTACGCACAATGATCAGTAATTGTTACTGGTTTTGATATTAAAAGACCGAGCTTAATTTAAGAAACTCATTCGCACATACGTAAATTATCCTATCACTACAGTGGTATTGGCATTGCTAATACTACAATTTGCAGCGTATTTTTGTAAGATTTATAATTGTTTTTACTAACTTGACGGTTTTTTCATTATTCAGTAGAATTAAACGCACAATGTTCAGTACTCAGTTTTTTTGTTTCTAGTTGAATAGTTTTCTTTTAATATAACAGCTAAACTTTCAATCAAACGAGCATTCCGAACGTACCGTCTTACGACAGGAAAGTCGTCATTCCAATACTGCATATGCTACCTGTTTTTGTTCATTTCTATTTATGTTTACTCTTCAGTTTGAAACGAGTGGGATTTATTTAATCAGCAGAATATTACGCAAAATGATCAGTAATTGTTACTGGTTTTGATATTAAAAGTCCTAGCTTAATTTAAGAAAATCATTCGATTATTAGTAATTTATCCTTTTATTACAGGGGTATTGGCATTTCTAATACTACAATTGGCAGCGTATTTTTGTAAGTTTTATAATTGTCT